>JAECUM010023032.1:45000-55496 GCA_016617855.1 Megalonaias nervosa | reverse complement strand
AATCTTCGGATTCGTACAGTCTGTTTCCAACAGGACGTGGATTTAAGTGAGAGAATTCCTGCACCTCCACGCTTTACTGAATGCGGCAACTGTTCTGATCCCGCTGGTCCGTCCTTATTTGGTTCCGTTACAAATGATTGCTGGATCAGCTGTGCCCTTTTTCCAGTCCACTTGACCAGAATGTCAATATCATGAACGAGTTACAATATTTTATTGTGTCAGTGGTGCAAACATGATTGACTAATGACAGGAATTCTTCTGGAGAAACCCCAACCTGTAATATGTACTGACGCCAGTATATACTCTTTGGGAGTCCACTTGATATGGTCAGCGGCAGATGGGGAGCAGGGAAACGGCCTCTTCACATCAACCTTCTAGAAATAAAAGAGTTCATAAACACCTTTCAGCTCCGGAAGAACCGACGCTGTAGGAAATCAGTCCTGGTTATGTACGACAACTCTGTAGTGATGATTTACCTCCTCAAACAGGTGGGCACCAACTCGGCCGACCTGTGCGTGCTGGTTTGGCAATTTCTTCGTTGGTATTACCAACAACAGGTCGACTCATTGTTTGGCCGATGTTCTGAACAAACTGGGTCAGGTTATTCATAAGGAATGGTCCCTTATCCGTCGATTTTTCATCAGATTTATGCGCTTTGGTGGTTGTGAGGAGATATCGACCTCTTTGCGACAAGATGGAGCCGCAAGTTTGGGCCGTGCATGCTCTGACGATTAGTTGGGATGGGTCATGAACCTTTTCTTACACACTATCCCTACTGCCATCACCCCCACTGTCTTAGTACCGAAATTAATACAGAAAATACTGGGTCAGATTTGAAAGATAATTCTGATAGAGCCTCTCAGATGGGACAAGTCCTTGGTCAACAATCTACTCGAGCTAACGATAGTCCTAGCCAGTAAGATTACTGCCAAGACAAAGCTTCTCAAACAAACAAAGTCGCAGGTATTTTTCCCCGCCCGGACCGTCCATTCCTTCCCGCTTGGCTCTTGTCAAAACAGCTTTTGCGAGAGAAAGAAATCAGACCTTCCATTGTGGTGAGAATCTCAAGAGGAAGAAGCCCCTCCGCTCTCAGGGCTTATCAGGGAAAGTGGCATGTTTTCAGAGACTGATGCAGAGTCAATATCACAGTCCTTTTGAGTGCCTCGATCCTTCAACAAGCCGACCTTTCTCTCTGGCTCTACAGGGAGAGAAAGTTGGCACCAATTGTAATCAAAGTCTAAGGCTCCACGATGTCTGACACGTTCATGTATCATGGCAAATGAGATATCGGTCATGATAAAGATGTATCAGACCTCTACGCCAATTTTGATTTGATTAGACCGAAATTCCTCGCTCCGTTTCCAAAATGGAATCTGTCTTGGGTCTTAAGATGGCTCAACTCAAAGAAGTTGGAGCCATTAGTCAGAACCTCGCTGAAGCTGTTATTAGCAAAACGGGTAGCTTTAGCTTCGGCTTGCAAAATAAGTGAGTTACATGCCCTTTCTGTGAACCCGAACTATGATCAGTTCAGATCGGATGGTTCTGTGATACTCGAGGTTTCGTGGACAAGAATCGCCTACCATCAGTGGGCACTCTGTGAGTCGTCATTACGCTCCCTGTCATTGATAGATAAGTCGAGGGCATCGGCCATGCAAGTTTCTGTCCGCGCCCTCAAGTACTAATTAAAGCACAAGGAGAAAAGTTGTGACAACCGCAAAAGACTTTTTCTCACAGTGAAGGCGGGAAAGCAGAATATCAACTCTCAAGCCCTGTCTTCGTGGCTTAGATAGGTTATACGCTAGGAGCACTCTGATGTCTAAAAAGATCAAAAAACACCCCATGAAGATTTCAGATCATGAAATTAGAACAATTTCTGTGAGCCTCGGGTTCGATCGGAACGTTTCGGTTCTAGACATTATAGATGTTATTTGGTACGCAGAGTCAACCTTCTCGAGTTTTTATCTCAAGGATTTGGCTTCGCAGAGACGAAATCTGAATCTAGTGGGTCTCGTGGCTGCGGCTTTGATGACCATCAAACATAATTAAGCCAACACAGCCTCTTAGCTTCGCTGGATTGGCCAGTAAATTTTGACGTTAAGAAGATTTAAGCAGGGGAACCAGGAATTCAGTCTTTCTTCCCAAGAAGGACACTCGAAGTACAGACATTATGCTCAGCATTCCCTCCACCTATTACCTATTCTCCCAATGTTAATGTGATCGGGGGATTGTATTCAAAGGAGGAAGCAAATTTTATAGTAAATTATGTTTCTCCGGTAATACTTTTCCGATCACATTACTTGAAGACCCTCCTTACCACCCTGCTCTGCAATCACCCTTTTCATAGTTAGCTCAATTTAAAACAGGGGACACCTAGCGGTGACAAAGGGGTGTATTCGGCAAGAGTTACTGTCCTTTGTCCATATGATATAAACAGAAAAGACGAATTTTCTTCTTTTGGTAGGACTGGATTCTGGATGTAGCAGGCTTTTATTCCTAATATTAATATAATGCGGCAGTTATTCTCGGAGAAACATAATTTACTAAAATGTTTGCTTTACGCTGACACTCCCATTTGGTTTAAAATGAGAACAAGATGACTGTTAGGGACCCCCTGACCCCACAATCAGGTGGGAAATTATAAATTATTGAATGAGATGATGACGTTTTGTGCTTTTTGTGTCCTTGATACTTTTTGTTTTTAATGGCCATTGTTAAAAGTGCGCCAGTTCATTCAGCATCAAATTTCAGTCAGTTATCAGGTCATTTAAAATGTTTCTTGATGCAAATGGTGGAGTATTGATTCAAGAAGATAAAAATGAATTGGATCATCCAGTGTGCGACGTTTCTAAAAAATTTAAACAAGAACCAGACAAATGGTTCTAAAATCGATAAGGAATGTTTGACTTTGATACTTGCTTTGCAATATTTTGAAAAGTATAATAGTTCGGGTCCTTCTATTATTATTGTACTCAGTGATCACAACCCATTAACTTTCATTAGCAAAATGAAAAACAGAAATCAGAGATTGTTGAGACGGAGTGTGATGCTGCAGGAATACGATAATGACATTGCATACATCAGAGGAAAAGATAAGGTCACTGCAGATGCACTCTCAGGTGTATAAAAGCGCCATACTGCTTTGCTTTGTGCACCTTTTGTGTCATCCATTAGACATCTTATGAAATTTTATTTATTATAGTATCATAAGCATGTTTGACCAAAATATGACAGAAAGCTTTATTGCATAAATCTTACTTCTTGTGTGGGGTGGGGGTGCTATTTATATTTAATTTATATTGTGTACCTGACTTTCTCGTGTAATTGCTACTTGAATTTTTGTAAGAGGTAAACAAGACGTTTACTTGAATTTTAGTTCAAGACCTGACCTTGTTTATGACAGTGAATTTTTCCATTAGAAATTATTAGTATTCCAGAACATTCTGCTGCGTCATAGGTCAGGTGAAAGTTTGTATACAAATAGAGGTTTAGTAAAGAAAGTCTTCATTCCTGTTTTATGATCAGTCTGTGGAAATCAGTTATAGCTGTGTTCAGATATAATTTGAAAAGAATTACTAACGCCCAGTACAATATAGTCATTGAAGTGGAAAACGAAATGGAGTACAATTTCATGCATATAGATTTGATAAGTTATGAATTCTATATGATAAATCGCTGTAATACCGGTCGTTTATTCTACAAAAATATTATTTAACAGTAATTGATATAAGAAAGCTTTTGTCACGTTTCTTTGTTATGAATTGTCAATGAAATAGCTAGCAAGCCACCCATCCACCCCATTTGCAAAATGCAATTTTCGTCGGTTCATTGAAGTCTTCAGTACCATGGTGGCAACCAAGTCATGGAGACATTATTCATTCAATGATGTGGTTTTCTAACAAAGAAACACGTTTTTTTATGATTGTGCCTTGTGAGTCAGATTTATCATTTTGTTTTATTTATTTTTAGTTGACTTGCTGTGCAATTCCTAAGCTGAACTGACTGAAAAGTTAGTCAGTAATGTTTGAAATCGAAAACTACATTCCGGCCTTCCAAACCCTTCTTGTGAAGGAAACAGTAGAGATGTACACCATTTGTACAAGGATTGCTATTTTCTCACCCATGCGACAGAGAAATCTAGCTGTTTTGCAAACCTTACTTTTAGTATCTTAGTCTAGTCATCTCAGACCAGTTGTCTCAGTCAAGGTGTCTACGCGCTCAGAACTACTTTTAAATAAAGAAATCCTTGTTGTCTTCTGCTGTGCCTGACGTAGTTGTTCTAAAATCAAACAACAACAACAACAAATATATAAAAAAAAAAAACATAGTAACTTAAGGTCAATCCATCTTCAAGAACACGCCATACAAAAACATTTCGAGAGAGAAAGACACACGCACACGATGTCGAGCTTTTTGATATTATGCTAGTTCGTTCCACACAGCATGATCAATTTTATCCTATATGCACGCCTAGCTCAGTACATTTTCAGGTCAGCGTCATTCAATGTAGCTAAAGCTACCTAATTAGTTTTAAATACTTCGTGTGAAACAAATTATATACTTTTAGCTACATTTAATGACGCTGACTTGAAAATTGACTGTGCTACAGATAGGATAAAATTCTTAATGCTGTGTGAAATGAACTATGACAGAAAACACTGATCCATGCACATAGACTATAGACCTATACATTGCATAGCCTCCCAAACTCTCTTAACTACAGAAAACTTAGAAACAGCCATAAATGTGTTATGTCAAACATGCTTTTATCTAATTTTGTTAAGCATCACCATTGTGCCCCAGTTGAATCAAAAATATACCTACAATATTTAATGACAAATAATGTGCTTACCAGCCAGAAGGAATCGTTTATCCGTCAACACATTAATCCATAAGCAAATTTCACTGTAGCACTTGCCATATTTCCAAGACAGAAAAATAAATTTTCAAAGAATCCGTGAACTTGAAAGTTTAGCACATGGTTATCAGCTAGGGTCCGTATTTGGAGGGTCTTTTATACACGGGGGTAATTTTACAATCAACATTAAGGACAACACAAGTGTGTCACAATTTCACCTGCTCCAAAGAAAAGGAGAGTTATATACGATAGTGACACAGATCTCTAATTACCCATGAATAATCTAATGCAACACATCACTCTTCGTTACAGCTTGTACTAAGTATAACTAAAGTAAAGCTGAGTACCCAGTATCGTTTCATTATTTACAATATAACTTTTCAAAATTGGAACTGATGAAAATGAAACAGTCTCTTGTAATAAATATTAATTATTTATTGTTAATTTCATATAACATCCTTACATTAAATGTGATAATACCTCATTACTATGCGAAGTTTTATGGTGTTATTTTTCTTTGCTCACGCGTATAAACTGTGTACTTCGGATGCAACGGTCACACCACAGCCCTCATTAACATATTTGTATTAATGAGCCGCATGTCAATATTTGGACGTGAACTATATTACACTAGTGAAGAGTTCTTTTTACTTAAAAGGAAAATATTGGGTGAGAAAAATAATCCACGTTGGGGTTTGGATCGAGACAAGGAAATCCCAGTTGAGGGGCTATATTATATGTCTCCCACTAGGCTTGTCTCCTGGGGAGACAAATAATGTAACCCCTTGACTGGGATTTCCTTGTCTCGTTCCAAACCCCAACATAGATTCTATATATCGCACGTAGACACGTGTCTGGTCCGAAATCGAGGCATATGATTATATAAGTTTTGCTTTCAGTCGGTTGCCATGTTGTTACTATTATGTAAGAAATACTGACAACAATTTGCAAATTTATCCCAAAATCTGAGAACCTCTTATTAATTTATCTGCAGCGATTAAGAATTAACATTGATACATCTTCGTTGCCGTCAAACTCATGACTGATAAATGCGTGCACCTGAACAATAATAAACTTTGCATTTAAATTTCTCGAGGTTTGTTCATTTTAACACACATACAAGTATGTTTGATTTTACAATCCTCGTTTTAAATCTGTATCCTTAGTTGTCGTGAGTTAAAGCAATTTATTGTAACATCAAAGCTATTCGGAACACCATCATCTTTTCCCAATATAAGCCACATAGCTTCACCTCTATGAAAGAAGCTTGTATGTAATTGTGATGGTGCGAATGACAACGCATGCTATTATCACCGTACTCGGCTTTATCACCACCACTTTGGTGTTAGCGATTACCGGCGGTTGTGGTGGCAAACCAACACCGCCAAATCGCACGAAGGACAAGGTGGCACTAAAGATTAGAGAAGAATATTTCTGTTTCTCTTCTATACAGTTGTCTTCTTGGGATTTTGCTTTCGGGTTGGGGTAGGCGTATGGGTTGTGTGGGTTGATGGGGTTGGGTTGTTGATGTCAAGAGGAGAAACTCTTTATCCCAGGGTTGTCAAAATGAAAATTGTACGTTACATGAAGAAAGTGAGATGACTCCAACAGCCTGCATAGTGCCTGAGCAAAATTTGTATTGTGATTCTTCAAGTGAAAGTATGATGCATATGCCAAATCAATTAATCAATCGTATTAGTTTCACTAAGACTACATTACATATTGTATAATCACACATCACTTGTTCGCCACATCCGGGTAAATTTAGGGGTTCAGTCTTCACAAAAATGTACTTACTTTCATAATGTAGCAGAACAAAAAAAGAAGAAACAAAAAACATGAAACATCATCAAACGGCCATGCCATTAAATACTAAGTCAGAAAATGTAGATATAGTCTGAGGTTAACAGTGCTGAGAAAGCATACATTAAAAACCTCACTCTTTGAATATGCTGAGTTAGCATCCGAAATATTTCCATTGATCACATTATTTTTTATCTTAGCGTGCTTAGCGACCTATTTTGTATCAGTCTCCATTTTGAAAAATGGGGCGTTCTGCACAGTAATAAGTCGGACAAAGTTTTGACGTTCATGCAGTAACATGGAAAAGAAAATCCCCACATAACTTCAACAAGTACAAATCTTCAAGAGATTGATTCCTGTTATTTATCCCTGGAGCGGCAAGGGAGATAACTATGCATATTTACAAACATATTTATGTCTAACAAAACTGTATAGTTTAAACGGACTTTCGGAACCAAAACATAGTCCGTGTTTCGAACTGAATTGTCAGCAAAAGAATTGACCAAATTTACGATAAAAGCATTCGTTTTCACTGGAACACATTAAATGTCTTCACTCTGAAACAAATTCAACAACTTCTTTAAGCAATAGTTCTTAGAGGGAATTAATTTTTTTAAACAACCTGAGCTAGGATGTCCTCTCCAGACCTAAGAGTCGAGGTAAATGAATAGAAAGCATTAGAGATATGTTTTTCACGTCAGTGATGTTGATATTGATAGTCCAAATCACAACCCAATATTTTACAACACAAGAACGACGCAGAAAAACGTAATTACTTTACAGAATCTACATTATAATTGGCTGTAGCTATTTCTGGAAAGGATACAATTAGAAAGATGTGAAAGTGCTGGAGGAATAACGAACACACACGCAAATACACAAATTGTGGCATATATATATATATATATATATATATATATATATATATATATATATATATATATATATATATATATATATATATATATATATTCTTTTCTTTGATGCTGGACAGTTTTGTTCTTTGCCCCACCCACCTTTTTGTGGCTGCCAGAAATGCAGCAAGCTCTATTTGCTGTATTTATGTTTATGGCGGTTGCAGCCTCAAAAAATTTCTGTATTATACGCTATGTCTCACTGTTCATTTTCTTAGCACGTTTACTCTATAGACATTGTCCAAATAGTCATGTTATGCTGTAAATACATAGCAAAGTTTTGGTTCACTAATATCATTTATGTTCAATACAAAGTCACGAAAGTGGCCAGCATCAAACACAACATTTGTCTTTGTTTTAATTATGTACCCATATACTTTGACTTTGTAATATTTGCACGACTGTTCTAGGGAATTCTGTCTTTTCACTCTCTATCTTCCTTTCGACTCTATCGATGTAGGAAAGAGTGGGCTGGTGTATGCACATTTAATTTTACAATCTCATCCAACAAGTTAATAATATAGAACCCTGTGTTTTCATTCACTTTCTTTCTGACAGTAACTTGCACCCCTCTTCGACATGTGCAAGAACACACACACACACACACACACACACACACACACACACACACACACACAGATATATATATATATATATATATATATATATATATATATATATATATATATATATATATATATATATATATATATATATAGTCAAACCTGTTCTACCTGTAATATTAATTCAGTGGTAACCTGTTCATACTGACCATTATAATTTTACTCAAATCTTCTATAGAACTGTCTGTATGTAGCGTTCACCTGCCTTCGGCGGTCAGGGGAATGGTGTTTCCTATCCAACAACAATTCCATTCTGCCTTAAGTGATTACTGACACGTATCAACAGTGACCACCCAGTCTATGGAAACTTAATTTTTGCTCCAAGAGTAAGGCATTGTTTAGATACAGGAATATCATGTCAATCAATTTTCGAACATTTATTTTCTCTCTGGTACTCGTACTCCAATAACGTTGACCGTATCATTCAAAGGTGCCAATATGTCAAATTCGAAAGCGATGCAGTTTTTGTCATTAGGGAAATGGGCCAAAACAATCGAGAGAAAACTAGCCGTATTATCGCTGCAGGAATGGAAGTTGCCTTTTGTGCCAGTGTGACAGATGTAGTTCGATATCTTCATCATACATGTCTGGGAATTAAATCTATCTCTGAAGAAAAAAGCTCGCCTTTGAGAATAGATACGAGTTCAGTTTTTTCTTTCTGGTCATGAGTCGTTTAATATTTAAAACTCCACTACTACTGTTACGACTCTAGATCTCAAATTATGTAACAGAAAGAATTGAAACCAACAAGCTTGCTAAAATCAAGAAATTATTTATTTCTCTACAATACAATGCATAAATTTAAGAGACACTTACAGTATTGCAAATTAAATAGCAAGTTATGCTAAATGTCCTATTACAAGTAAAAAAGTATAGAATGTTCTGAATGAATTCCAATAGTCTTGAATGTCTTTATGTGCCACAATGATGTAGCCCAGAATGTCTTTCAATGAGTTCTCACTAATCTCAAAGTAAGAAGTGTTTAGTCCAAAACGTCAGTAAGCATATTGTACTTCCAATGAATAATTCGAATAAATAACACCTCTCCAATTATATCTGAAAACAAATGCAAACTCTGATCGCAGATTCCCAAAGACTGGTATGAAACAGGAATAAATAATTGTTTACCAAATCATGTATATACTAATTTTACTTGACCTAAGAGGCAATAAATTTCCTACGGATTAACGTACTAGCTCGTGAGGAAGGTCAGGTCCTGAATTCAAATTCAAGTAAGCATCTTGTTACGTCTTGGAAGCATTACAAAAGTCAGTTAGGCATTACCATCAATCAAGGATAAAAATTCAGCACACGATACTACTATTCTAGTTGCCTTTTCGCATGGCAGCTATTGTGCCCGCATGTGTCAAAAATGTGCTTGCTATTTGCAATTCTGAATCCTCTACATGTCATATTGTTTTGGTCAACGGACCCAGGAGCTTCCAAAGGTTAAACTGACCATAAGGCTTTCTTGAAGTGTCAGGCTGATGAAAGGACCACTTTGAAGGAGAGTTAAAAATTATTTTTCTCTTATTTGATCACATTGCTGAATATGTGGTAATTGTTTTGTTAAGAAGCTATGCATCTTCCAGAATTTAAGATTCATTTCTTGTTATGTATCTGTCAAGATGGTGATGATGACGAAGACGAGGAGGATGCAATACCCGGAATACCATCTTAAACAATCAGATGTGCCTGCTATATAACAATTTAAAAATAAAAAGACTGAAAAGAATATTTTTTTTCTAGTTTCATTTTATTTAGAAGATGACAGTACTCAAACAGAGTTAGTCAATATATGTGTGATTTCAATCCGACTTAAAGAAATCAGACGAGGAACAGAATATGAATTGTTTTCAAAGCAATTTATATTAGGTGAATCATTCCACGTTTAATGACATCCTTTGGCCTGTACTGAATGCCAGTAGTTCAGCGTGTTGGTATGGGAACAACCTGCAGGACCACCATTGTGGATTCGGGCGTAACTCTGACACGTGTGTGCGCAGCCAGAGTGGCCAATGTACTTCTGGATATAGTTCTGCACACAATGCGAGGAGCAATCTAGGTCATTGGCGCAAGTGTGCCAGTCTAAATAATAATAATAATAATAATAATAATAATAATAACAATAATAATAATAATGAATATGACAACAACGACGCTAAAAACAAAACAAGGTGAGTTCGCGCATGCCCGCTACAGACAAGTAAAGAGCAGTTTTGAGGTACCTTATGTCAGTCCATGAGTGAAGTACACACAGTGGCGTCACTAGGGTTGGTGTCACCCAGTGCGGTAACTCAT
>JAECUM010023032.1:0-42500 GCA_016617855.1 Megalonaias nervosa | reverse complement strand
GATTATTTTTTGAACAGTTTAAAGTGAATCAGAAATCGAAACATAATAACAGATGGATGGATATGTTTCAACATTAACAGACAAATGTATGAAACCTTGTTGATCAGATCTGTGAAGCCACAATTGATCTTTAGTGTACGTCAGCAACATATTCAGGTACACCTTCTAAGGTTATTTAATTGCACATTATTTATTCAAGGCAGAAATTCTTGAAGAAATACTAAAATTTGCACAAAGTAGAAAGTTTCAAGCCACTGTTTAAATAATGCACTATATAAAAAGAAAAATTTCAACTGAACCGTTATTTTCAATTTTGAGCGTGAAAGAAGTACTACGCACTAAAGGTACTGCACTTAATTTTCATTAATACCCATAAATAAATTTCTTTTAGAGAGGGAATGAGTGATCGTCCCACTGAAAGCTGCAAAGCTGATCCTTCAGTTATCAAACCTTTCGTGATTAATTGAAACCGAGACTCGACAATTCATGTACACAATAGTAGGTGAATTTGTTTTTCATTGTGATAGAACTTCTTCGTAGTCACGCTGCGTCTAATATTTCCACTTGTTTGGACAAAGGCCGGCATACTTCCCTAAAAGGCAATCAATTTTGCGGCGGACGAACATCCGGTTACATGCGCGATAAACATAGTCTTATAAAATGATGGGTGTTTTAAATAACTTTGAACGACGCGTAAACAATCAATAAAATACATGCAGTTTTAATCTTTAATAGTATTTGTGCCACTTTGTAATGGAAAAAAGATGAAGAAATCATTCGGATCAAAAGATGAAGAAATCATTCGGATTGAATAAACAGAAACAATTGCCTATGTTGTTGGTGGTGACGACACGTCGACTAATCTTTGTGGCTTTTATGAATTCGTGATGACGCCAAAAAAGCAGCCATAAGTTTAAAAGAATTCAAAATGGCTAGTATTTACATCCGGGTTTTTATTCTATCATGCGATTTAAAAGGCAGAGGATTTTCCAACTGAAAAGGCACTTGGAGGTAATTGAAGTGAGGCTTAGAAGGTTTTTGGCGGACGAACATCATGCTAAGACGTTTCCGCCATCACTAAAATGTCGACACTTTTAATACTGGAATTCTGTAATAAAATAAATGACGAAAGCATTCATTATCCATATCCTTTGTGTTGACATTTCATTGAATCATTCGGAACATTCTCGTCTCTTTCCGATACGAGTCGAACAACTTCTGCTCTCAGAAAGAAACTCTCAGGTAATTGTAGTGATACTTCCCGAATTGGAAAGCTTTTGGTGGATGGACATACGGCCAAGTGTGCGAATAACAGGTTCTTCCAAAATGATAGGTGTTGAAAATAACTCATCGACGTGTCAATAATGAAATAACTGCATATTTGATTTTTTATATCATTCTTGTAGCTTCGTAATGAAAATGTTGAAGAAATCATTTAGTTTCAGAAGCCTTAATCGATTGCTTACGTTGCTGTTCGTGATAGCACGCCATCTATTTATTTTGGCGCTAATGAAGGTATTATGATAAATTAATATCCACGGGCTTGAGGGGCAGTTAAAAATAGCCGTTATTTTTATCCGAAGTTTCTTCTAGCACGCAATAGAAAAGGCCGATCGCTGTGACGTTTATGGGGCTTTTTTGGCGTAATGACTACAACGGGCATGAGGGCAACTTGAAAAGGTGATCAGTTCGGAACATCTTCGTCTCTTCCCGATGCCAGTCGAATAACTTCTAGCATACTACGGAAAACGCATAGGCCATTTCGATTGATTGGCCACTATTTACATCTGTTGAATTTTTCGTAGCATGCGACGGAAAAGGTCGATGACATTTTCGATTGTACTCGAGCACGATATGACAGAATTAAAGCCAAAACAACAAATGGTTAACAGATATATATATATATATATATATATATATATATATATATATATATATATATATATATATATATATATATATATATATATATATATATATATAAGGGGCGAGAAAAAATGAGAACTTTATCAGGTGAAACTATACCGTTTAGACACTTATCTAACTCCAGATGTTCCATGAGACAGCTGAATGTTGGGATGGGATCATCAATGCTCGTTAAATCTTAGAACAATGAAGCCCGTTTATCGTTAGGTATATCTAACATGAGTCAGATTTACATTTTTCCTTGGTATATATTTTCGATTCTAAGTACACTTATGTACGTAACACTCTGTCAACAGGAGCATCAGGCAATTGCCGACAGATATTTTCATATCTATATTTTGCTGTACACACCTTATCGTACAAAACTTTGAACCGTTTTTACTTCTTTTTTCCAGCTGCACGGCTTGGAGTGTGACTGAAATTGGTATGGAACTATCCATTAGAGGCCTTAAGCAAAATGGAAGCAAAACCTTCAATCATTATATCCACCCTATCTTCGTCAGATAATTTGCAATTTACAAAGATATCATTTATAATTGTTACGATTGTTACGTTATCAAACTTAATCAGATTGCACTGGTCTACAGCCAAAATGCTTCCGAAATAAATGTAGCCAAGCTTCACTAATTCTCGGTCACTGAGAACGAAAATGATGCTTAAAATTGTTGATTGGCTCTAGTTTTAAGATATTATACTGGGTCAGTATATACGACCCTTGACTTGGGAATGGCGGATGATAAGTGAGTTATTAAGGGAAGGGATCTCACATTAAACCAGAAATAACTAAAATACATCTTTGACCGGATCTATGAATAAACCTATGACTGGTTTTGGACAGTACTTGCTTTTTAGGCAAAACAATGAATGATGCAATCTGGAGCTGGTGTTGCGTCATACATGATATGAATTGCATCTCGTTATTCCTAGAAGTCATGGCTGAAGCAATCATAATTAAGCTTACATCACTCTGCTGAACAAATTGCCCTATATCTGATCTTGAAATCCTAGTGTCGTGTTCTCTTATTTGTCAGTGTTTGATTTTGCAAAGGGACACATTTCTGTTTAGCCAAAGTGGGCAGAGATACCTCATATTTGTGTGAACAATGCAGATAACTTCTGCCATGTTTGTGGTGAAGTGACTTTTGCATCACAAAAACGCTGTATAACCATTATGAATAAGAAAGTCTATCACCTTTAATTTGGCTGCAAAATTGGAGATCAGGACAAGAGGTGGACCCCACACATATGCTGCATCAAATCTTCGCCAGTGGTTGAACAGGTAAAGGAAATCTATGCCTTTTGCAGTGCCAATGATTTGGAGAGAGCCAACAGATCATATCAGCAATTGTTACTTCTGCATGGTGCCTCCAGTTGGGAAAGGTGTGTCAAAGAAAATAAGGTGGACTGTGCTATATCCAAACATTCCATCAGCGATACGCCCAGTACCCCACGGAGAAGGACTGCCGGTTCCTCATGCACCAGAATCATTCTCACTTGTGTCAGACGAGGAAGAGGAAGAGGATGAAACTTCTAGTCCTGAACCATCAATGTCACATGACCCATATTTTCTCCCATCTTCCTCCTCTGAACCACACCTCATAACACAAGGTGAACTGAATGACCTTGTCAGGGATTTGGAACTATCCAAGAGGAAGGCAGAGCTGTTGGGCTCCAGATTACAGCAGTGCAATCTCCTGGCAGGTGATGTTAGTGTTTCCGTGTTTCGTGACCGTCAAAAGGATCTTGTTCCATTCTTCTTCATGGAAAGTGATCTTGTAGCCTGCAACAACATCGATGGTGTGATAGCAGCCTTCAACATCGTTCATGATACAGGTGAGTGGAACTGTTCATTGATTCATCGAAGCCGTGTCTTAAATTTGTTTTGCCGCATAATGACAATGGTTTGTCATCAATTCCAGTTGGTCATCCAGTCCATATGAAGGAAACCTATGAAAACATGAAACAACTTTTGACGTGCATGAACTATGACCAACATCAGCCGCAGCTTTGTGGCGATTTGAAGTTTCTTGCTCTCTTGCTTGGTCTGCAGACTGGATACACAAAGTACTGCGAATAGGATAGTCGTGCTAGATATACCCACTACATCAAGAGAGATTGGCCACTCCGACAGTCATTGGAGCCTGGGAGGAAAAGTGTTCAGCATCCACCACTTGTTGAATCAAGGAAGATTTTGTTACCACTCTTGCACATCAAGCTGGGTCTGATGAAGAATTTTGTCGAGGCTATGGACAAAACACAAGCAGCTTTCAAGTGTCTCCGTGGAAGATTTCCAAGGTTAAGTGAAGCTAAGATAAAGGAAGGTGTCTTTGTTGGTCCTCAGATTTGTGAACTTCTTCGAGATGATGCATTTGACCGTGCACTGCGTGGCAAGGAAAAGTCAGCATGGAAAGCCTACCAGTTAGTGGCAACAAATTTTCTCGAAAACAACAAGGCATACAACTACAAGAAGTTGGTGCAAAACCTCCTCAAGATATACAAAAGCCTTAGTTGCAACAAGTCACTAAAGATACATTTTGTGCACTCTCATCGAGATTTTTATCCACCGACCAGTGAGCGAGGAGTACTGCGAGCAATTTCACCGGGACATTGCAACAATGGAGAAGCGCTCTCAGGGCAAATAGAGCCCATCAATGCGTGCAGACTATTGCTGGACAGTGACAAGAAATACTACATTTGATGAATACAAGAGACAAGTCAAGAAGCGCCGAGTAGACACTGAATAATGGCTAAACTATGTACTTATATATATATATATATATATATATATATATATATATATATATATATATATATATATATAATTGTTTTTTCCTTGTTTCATAATAAATTTTATTTATGAAACCCTTTTGCTGTTTTTTTAAGTGTTACTTAAACAGGGCAGGTGAAATATTATCATGTAAAGCAACCATAAACACATGAAAAGACCTAGGTTTACAATTTATGATTAAAACTCGACTATCTACACATTATACATAGACGTAAATGTAAAACCTTAAATATCTTGGAAACTGTAGCCAATCAGTGGTTTTAATTGTCATATTTGAATTCAGCATATCAAAATCCATAATAAATAGCACATTTTATCTCTAAAGCAGACGACTTCTAAAAAATTGTAGACCAGCAATATCAGACCACACATTTTGTACATTAAACCAATTATAAAGGATACACAAAAAGTAGTCTGAGATTTTAAACTTGAGACAAATTGATTAAAAGAATATGGAAAACTAAACTTCCAGTTGTGGTCCTGAAGATTTTAACATGATAGATCAAGAAACAGATAAATGTACAGAAAGACATATGAGCAGATAATGCGAAAATATTCCACCATGAGGCTCTTCATTTTTGGGGTTCACTATCATGTTTGTGACTGAAAATTGTTTAATTATTATTATTACCAAAATAGATGAGAAGTTTTGTCATTGTCTTCATCCTAAAAATTGCTGCTTATTGCCAGTACAGGCCTCCTCACGTTTATGTAGGAACTGATATCCAGGCTTTTGAGAATTGACATAATGCATTTTATTTGCAAACAGCATGTGCATAAAAACAGCATGTGTTCAATTTCTCAATTGATTTTGTACAGTTTGTGTAATTTTTATTCCCATCCAATCAGTTTTTATTTCTTTCATTTTAATAGATTTATTTGAATGTGGTTGTGATACTACCTCACATACTGCACAAAATATAATAATAGTTGTTATAATAATAAGATGAACATGATTAACAAATAATAATAATAATAATAATAATAATAATAATAATAATACAGTAATAATAATAATTAGAATAATAATACAGTAATAATAATAATTATAATACACCTTTTCTTCACTATCTGAATATACTAGGTGATCTTTATGTACCTTGAACTCTGTATAAGTGAAATATTAACTATAGAGAAATCAAATTACTGACTACAGCATGTACAAAGGCAAGTTTCTCATTGTTAAACCCTTGGAATGTATGGTCAGGATACAAGTATATACTGTGTAAAATGTACCTTAACCCCTTCTGTCTCAGTTGTTGGGCATAAGTGATAAGTGTATTATCATTTATTTATGAATCATTGCAATTCTTATGGAATTGTAAAACTAAGACACAGATTCAAAGCCAAACAGTTTTAAATTTTTCCATTTCAGTGTCAGTAAACCTAAATAACATTCTGTATTCTCTGTGTAATCTGTCAGTTCTCCTATTTCAGTGTCATTAGGCTTAAATGACATTTTCTGTGTAACATTTTAGATCTCTCTTTTCAGTGTCATTAAGCCTAAATGACATTCTCTGTGTAACATTTCAGGTCTCTCTTTTCAGTGTCATTCTCTGTGTAATATTTCTTATCAATGACCGGTTTGCCATTACTTGTTTGTTCTGAATGCATATAATTATTGTCTGTGTAATTGATTTTAAATGAATGTGATGTTAATTGTTGTTAATTAAATGAATGTGATGTCAAATGGCAAAGCTTCCTATTCACATAGCATTAAATTTGTTTTCATCAGCAACAAATCTCTTTAGCCTATTGAAGACTCTTCAGGAATCATATATGCTATTGCTTACTGACGACTCTTGAAGGGTCACATATGCTATTGCATACTGAGGACTCTTGAAGGATCATATATGCTGTTGCTTATAGAGGACTCTTCAAGGATCATATGTGCTGTTGCTTATTGAGGACTCTTCAAGGATCATTTATACTGTTGCTTATTGAGGACTCTTCAAGGATCATATATGCTATATATTGCTTATTGAGGACTCTTCAAGGATCATTCACGCTATTGCTGAATGCTTTTGACTCAGTCCCAGGAGTCCTGTATATCACTAGAGGTCACAATATATTACTGAAAGTGAATCATTATTACCCAAACAAGGACTGTTATTTAGGGGGGAAAAATATGTTTCCAATCAACAGATCATCCCTATCTTACGTTGCTGAGCCTAGCACTCCAACCCCCCCAACCCCACACAAACCCCAGTAAAAAAAATGCTTTAAATTGATTTTTTTTTTAATTGAGTTGGATTAGCCCAGTACTTGAAGCACAAAGTACATTGTATATGCTACTCATTATAATATATAATGTTTAATAAAAATTGTTTTAAATTTTTTCCCCAAAAATCACCTAAAATTGATTTGTGCATTTATTAGAGCATGTTCATCCAGTACTTGAAGTACTTAGTACATTTTATATATATATATATATATATATATATATATATAACGTCTAAACAAAAACTATCTACCTAGCCAAATTTTAAAACCAGTGCAATAGGAAACACATAATTTGTTGTGCCTTATATGTTATGTATATGTAATTTAATTACTTGTTTGTTAGTTTTATATTTTTTTAATTTTTATATTATTCCATTACATGTTGTTGTAATGATAATTTTGTCTACTGGATTTGATTTTTTTAGAAATTCAATTCAGTTCTGTTTGACCTGATAAACAACCAGTAGTTGAAACATTGTATCAAAATCAAATTGCTGACCTTGATTCAGAAATCAGTAAGCCTTTTAGTAAACAACTTTTTAAAAAAAATTTTTATTCATTCTAAGAGTAAGATTTATTTAGTTGAATCAAGGCCATACCTGGAGTACATGACAAATAACATGTGTTCATTGTTACAAACTTTTGGTTTTCCCAGTGGGATGAAATTTTGACCCCCATCCAGGAGTCTGTTTTGCGTTTTAGTCGGGCTTATAACTCATGTTATCATAATAATTTGCCATTTGTGCTTTAAATCTTTGAAGCTCAAAGTATTTTGTTGTGACCAGTTTGAGTTGAATTTTTATTTTATGAAATTATTCTTTCCCTGGAAAATACTAGTGCTCTTACAGAAATTCTTGGACAAGGAAATTTGTCAAAATTTATTCAGAAATTCTAAACTGGAATATTATTTTCTGTGATTCAATAAGGAACTGTTGACATGGCAACACTTTGAAGGTTATGGCATACATCATTGCCTTCCATCTTGGAATTTCATTGGGACTTGAACACAGATTCATTTAGGACTTTTCATTGATAGGACTTCTATTTTTTAATTCTTAGATTAATTTTTGGATTTGATTCATAAACCATAAGTCCTTTTTCTCATTTTTACCTTGTTTTTCTAGGGAAATAAATTATTTAAATTTTACAAAGCTTGTTGTCTTCACTCTTTTCTTGTTACTTTTGTACGAGCCTAGACACGTAACAAGAAAATTGGGGGCTCATCCGGGATATATGAATTTTGGCTAAAATATTTCAGAAAATTGTTTTTTGAAATTTAAATTTCACCTAGTTTGTGAAATTTTTAAAATCCCAAGTATTATTTCACATTTTATTTGAAATCTTTAGTGAAATCAACATGCTTTTCACAATGTCATCAAAAGTGGAGATCTTTCTTTAAAATCCTACCCAGGAGCAGTTGGATTGTTTGAAAAAAGATGAATTGCTTGAACTTTCTGAGGCAAAAGCTTCTTTAATGAAGCAATGAAATAAAAAACATTTTGGTCCAGTATTTGGTAGAAAAGAGTGTTTTGGATGAAAGTGTTTTGGTTTTGATCAGTAGGTCTCTATCAGACTCTGACATAAAAGTAAAGGAATTAAAATTAAAATACAAGATGGAACTAGAGTTAAGAAAGCTGGAACTTCAGAAAGACAGAGAAGAAAAATAAATGCAGTTGCAACTGGAGAAAGAGAAAGAACAAATGCAATTAGATCAGGAAGAGTGGGAGAGAGATAGAGAGATGCAGATGCAAAGAGAGAAGGAAGAGAGGGAATATCAATTTAGAATAAAAGAAATAGAGCTGGCAAGTGAAATGCACATTCCCACTTCTTATACAAATTCAAGTTTTGATCTTACTAAGAATATTAGGTTAGTACCCCCCTTTCAGAGAAAAAGAGACAAATATTTTCCTTGTTTTGAAAAAGTTGCTGAAAATTTGAGATGGCCAAGGGAGCATTGGACTCAATTATTACAATGTGTACTTATTGGTAAAGCTAGTGATATTTACCATTCACTGTCAGTTCAGCAACGTGCTACGATGTGGTTAAGGAATGCATCTTAAAGGGTTATGAGTTAGTTCCTGAGGCTTATCGGCAAAAATTCAGGAACTATAAAAAAGAAACTGATCAGACCCATGTCAAATTTGCATGGGAAAAAGCACAACAATTTGATAGGTAGTGCTCTTCTAGAAAGGTTAATAAAGATTACAAAAGTCTCAGACAGCTCATATTAGTTGAAGAGTTCAGAAACTGTGTCCATAGTGACATTAGGATTTATCTTGATGAGCATAAGATCGAAACCTTGGAAAATGCTGCTTGTGCTGCTGACAAGTACTCCTTAGCTCATAAAGTTTCTTTTGTAGCCAAGTCTTCCACTCAGCAGTCTTATGGTAAGAAGGTATTTCAGCCTAATACGAGCCCTTCTAAAACTCAATCTGGCACAACTTCTAAAAATCAAGCTTCTGATAAGCTTGATCAAAATTCCTTGTCTCTTCCTTCATGTACCTATTGCAAGAAGAAAGGACACATTATTTCTGATTACTTCAAATTGAAAAATAAGCATCAGAATCAAGATAGACCTATCTCAAATGCTCTATTTTCAAAGAGGTCAAGGTCACGGTTCTGTATTGAAAGCAATACATTTGTTGGGTCTATTAAACCCCAGTCTAATTTTATTATGGAGAATTATGAACCATTCATGTTGAAGGGTTATATACCACTCTTGGGTGATTTGGCCAATCCTATCCCTATTAAAATTTTAAAGGACACAGGAGCTTTCCAGAGTCTTTTATTATCAGGTACTTTGCCTTTTTCTGAGAAGTCCTGTTCTAATGAGAGTGTTCTTATTCAGGGAGTAGAGTGCGGCTTTGTTAATGTTCCTGTCCATTGTGTAAATTTCTCATCAGACCAGTGACAGTTAGAATAGTTTCTTCTTTACCCGTTCAGGGCATTCTTTATTACTAGTCAACGACCTAGTTGGAGATCAGGTTGTGGTTAAGCCACTTGTAACTGACAAGCCTTGTTTGAATCAGAAAGTCAATGCTATTGAAAAAGAATTCCCTGATTTATACCCAGCTTGTGCAGTTACTAGAGCTATGGCAAAGAAAGCTCTTGAGAATGATGTTGATAAGGAAAGTCTTCTTTTAGCTGACTTATGTATTGGTCAGGCTTTTGATGAGGTCACTTTCACTCCTTGTTTGGATCAATCAAAAAGTATTGATCACAGTGATCCTCTTTTAACTACTCAATCTCTTGTTTCTAATCAGGGTGGCAGACAACAATCACTTGTTGTCAAACAGGAAAAAGATCCAGAGATCTCCTGTTTGTTTGAAAGGGCCGTTAGTGAAATTGAAGCCTTTGAAGTACCTGTCTGTTATTTTATTAAAAATGGAATTCTTATGAGAAAATGGAGACCTCCCAAGGTACCTGCTGGTGGCGAGTGGTCAGTGAACTATCAGATTGCAGTTCCAAAATCTTACAGACAGGAAATACTTAGTCTGGCCCATGAAACTCCTCTGGCTGGTCATTTAGAGATTAATAAGACTTATCACAAGATCTTGAATCACTTTTATTGGCCAAAAATTAAAAGTGATGTTTGTAAATACTGCAGATCGTGTCATACTTGTCAAATGTTAGGAAAACCCAATCAGAAGATAACCTAAGGCTCATCTGCAACCTATTCCTGCATTTGACGAACCATTTAGCAGAATAATGGTAGATTGTGTTGGTCCCTTACCTAAGACCAAGTCAGGCAACCAATATTTGTTGACCATTATGTGTGCGTCAACAAGATTCCCAGAGGCAATTCCTTTGAGGAATATTAAAACTAAAACAATAGTAAAAGCTTTGATCAAGTTTTTTTTTTACTCAATTTGGCCTTCCCAAATCTGTTCAATTTGATTAAGGGTCAAATTTTAGGTCTGGAATTTTCCAGCTAATTATGCTTGAATTTGGCATCCAGCAATTCAGGTCAAAAGTGAAATTATTGTTTGACAGATCTTCAGTGGAGAGAACTTTTGAGTCTTGTAATATAGTTCTTTCTCTCTTGCTCATTCTTCAAAATTTTCTTCAGATTAGGTGTTATGGCCCTTACAAAGTTAAGAAGAAAATGAATGAGTTAAATTGTAATAATAGTACTCAGATCTAAATAAATTAAAGGAGTACCAGTATATTGAGAGATAGCCAGGTTAATCATGCAATAATTTAGTTGTACCTGTCCCACTCAGTGAGGATTTAAGTGAAGTTATGGCATCGGGCACTATTGATTTTAGAGTGACAAATCTTTGGAATTCAGAAATTTTGAAAAATCTGGACCAGAAACTTTCACATTTGCAACAACAGGAAAGGAATGAACTTAAACAGTTGTTATTTGAATATGAGCACTTATTTCCAGATATTCCTGCGAGAGCAAACAAATTTTTTCATGATGTTGAAATTGTAATTTCCAAACCTGTGAAACAACAACCATACAGGATGAACCCTCTCAAACAGGAATACTTGAAAAAAGAAATTCAGTATTTGCTAGAGAATGATTTCATAGAGCCCAGCAAAAGTGACTGGAGTTCACCATGTATTCTTTTTCCGAAACCAGATAAAACTTTCCATATGTGCACTGATTATAGGAAGGTGAACAGTGTGACTAAAACAGATTCATTTCCATTTCCCAGAATCCATTGACTGTATCGACAAAATTGGAAATGCCAAGTATATCACCGAATCTGACCTTCTAAATGGAATTTGGCAAATTCCACTAACAGAAAGGGCAAAGGAAATTTCGGTATTCGTGACTCCAGATGGACTTTATCAATATAAAGTAATGCCGTTTGGGATGAAGGGTTCGCCAAGCACCTTTCAATGTTTAATGAATATGATTACCTCTGGTCTAGATAATTGTGATGCTTACATCGATGATGTCATCATCTACAACGACACCTGGGAAGAACATCTAGCAACAATTCGGAAATTCTTTGACAGACTCACTGATGCAAGTTTGACAATTTATCCAAAAGTGAGTTCTGTTGTGCTTGTGTAGCATTTCTTACTACATATTGTGGGACATGAACAAGTTAAACCTATAGATGCTGTGGTCAAGGCTATCTCTGAATTCCCTGTGCCTGTCAGTAAAAAGCAACTGATGCAATTTTTAGATGTGGCTGGATACTATCGGAAATTTTGTTCCAATTTTTCGAATATTGCTGAACCCCTGACAAATTTATTGAGCAAGAAAAACAAGTTTCATTGGACTGAAAAATGTCAGGAGGCTTTTGATAAGTTAAAGGCCATACTTAAAAGTGCACCAGTTCTTATAGCTCCAAATTTCAGTCAATCATTGAAACTATCTGTTGATGCAAGTGATGTTGGGGTTGGAGCAGTATTGATTCAAGAAGATAGAAATGGTGTTGATCATCCAGTGTGCAATTTTTCTAAGAAATTAAATAAGCACCAAAGAAATTATTCAATAATCGAGAAGGAATGTCTGGCTTTGATATTGGCATTACAACATTTTGAAGTAGACATAACTTTAGCTCGTTCTCGGATTATTTTGTTCAGTGATCACAACCCCCTTACTTTCATCGACAAGATGAAAAACAAAAATCGGACGTTATTAAGGTTGAGTTTGTTGTTACAGGAATATAACATTGACATCAGGCACATCAAGGGAAAAGACAATTTAATAGCAGATGCACTTTCCTGTGTATAGAAATATTATTTCATTTACACTTTGTATAATTCATAACAGTTCTTCTTATGTAATTTTTTTTTTTACCTCATATAGTTAATCTGTGGTAAAAAGAAAGCTTTATTATATAAATCTTTCTTTTTCTTTTATTGGGGGAAGTGTTATATATATGTAATTTGATTACTTGCTTGTTTGTTTTAAATTTTTTAATTTTTATTTTATTCCATTATTATGTTATTGTAATGATAATTTTGTCTATTGGATTTGATTTCTTTTAGAAATTCAGTTCAGTTCTGTTTGACCTGATAAACAACCAGTAGTTGAAACATTGTATCTAATTGCTGATCTTGATTCAGAAATCAGTAAGGCTTTTAGTAAACAACTTTTTTATAAAAATTTTTGTTCATTCTAAGAGTAAGATTCATTTAGTTGAATCAAGGCCATTCCAGGAGTACATGACAAATAACATGTCTTTATTATTACAAACTTTTGGTTTTCCCAGTGGGATGAAATTCTGACCCCCATCCAGAAATCTCTTGCGTTTTAGTCGGGCTTATAACTCATGTTATCATAATAATTTGCCAGTTGTGCTTTAAAACTTTGAAGCTCAAAGGTGTTTTGTTAGCTTGAGTTGAATTTTTATTTTATGTGTTACGTGTAGGCTCGTACAATGTAACAGAAGAAAAGAGTGAAGTCAACAAGCTTTGTATATTTTAACAAAATAATTTATTTCCCTAGAAAACAATGTAAAAATTGGAAAATAGGACTTAAGGTTTGTGAATATAATCCAAAATTTAATCCTAAGAATGAAAAAATGCAAGTCCTATCACTAAATAGTTCTGTTAGAATCCAGGTTCGAATCTCGACGACATACAAATATGGAAGGCGATGACGTCAGATGTGGTCCTTGTACAAAATAACAATTCCTCAATTGAATCACAGTTTATGTTTCCGAATAATTCCAGAATAAATTTCCACTGAATTTCTTTCTCCCAGAATTTATAGAACAGTACACTCATTTGGTTTTCTAGAGAATAAATTATTTAAATTCCAAACACAAATGAATTTCAAAAACAATCTGGTAACCTATCTGGCATTCTAGGTATCAGGAATACAACTGACTGACGAGCGCTCAGAAAGGGTTATATATTCACCCGAATTATCATCCCGTTCTCGTGAGACAGACTACCTGATCTAATAACACTTGAAATACGTAATAAGATATTTGCCAATTTGCATGTAGATCTATCTAAGAACTAGACTATCACTCTAAAACAAATATAAAAATAAAACATTGTTTATCCAGATTAACACGTAGGTCGAAAGGGACCTTGAAAACAGCCAATCGTATTCGCGTAGCGATTACACTACCACGGACCAAGGTAAACTAAAAATATTACTAATGTAATACATTTTACGTCTTAGATAAACAGAATTACTGAAAAAGAATTTTGAATCCCTACAATAATCATTACAATAAAATGTAATGAAACAAAAATAAAATAAAAAAGAATTTTAAAACTAACACACAAGCAATTTAATTACATATACGTAACATTTCCTCCCATAAAGAAAAAAGAAAGATTTATATAATAAAGCTTTCTTTTTACCATATGTAAATTATACATGAGATTGTTGTTGTTGTTGTTGCATGGTTTAACGCCATTTTTCAGCACACGATATGCTATACATGGCGGCCAGTGTTAATGGTGGAGAAAGAACCCGGGTAAAACCCCGGAAAGAACCACCGACCCACGAGAAGCTACTGGCAAGCTTTCTCACATACCCACATTGGCTGAATCCGAGACTCAAACCCACGCAGACAGAGGTGAGATGGCAGTGATCCGTAACATGAGGTAAACAAAATTACATAAGAAAATTCTTATGAATTATATAAAGTGTATATGAAATAATATTTCTATACACGGGAAAGTGCATCTGCAATCAAATCGTTTTTTCCTTTGATGTGCCTGATGTTGAGATTATACTCTTGCAAAAAGAAACTCCACCTTAATAATCTTTGAATTTTATTTTTCATCTTGTCGATGAAAGTAAGGGGATTGTGATCACTATACACAACAACCAGAGAAAGAGCTGAGCTAATGTAAACTTCAAAATGCTGTAATGCCAATATTAAAGCCAAACATTACTTCCCGATTGTTGAGTAATTTCTTTGGTGCTTATTTAATTTCTTAGAGAAATAGCACACTGGGTGATCAATACCATTGCTGTCTTCTTGAATCAATACTGCTCCAACCCCAACATCACTTGCATCCACAGACACTTTAAAAGACTGATTGAAATTTGGAGCTGTTGGAACCGGTGTACTTTTGAGTATGGCTTTTAACCTGTCGAAAGCCTCCTGACATTTTTCAGTCCAGAGAAACTTGTTTCTCTTACTTAACAAATCTGTCAGAGGTTCAGCAATATTGGAAAAATTGGAACAAAACTTTCGATAGTATCCGGCCATACCCAAAAATCACATCAGTTGCTTTTTACTGACAGGCACAGGAAAATCAGAGATAGCTTTAACCTTAGCATCAATAGGTTTAACTTGACCATGTCCCACAATATGTCCTAGAAAAGTTACACAAGCACGGCAGAACTCAATTTTAGATAAATTGATTGTAAAATTAGTCTAGTGAGTCTTTCAAAGAATTTCCGAATTGTGGCTAGATGTCTTTTCCAGGTGTCATTGTAGATGATGACATCATCAATATAAGCATCACAATTATCTAGACCGGAAGTAATCATAATCATCAAGCGTTGAAACGTACTTGGAGAACCCTTCATCCCAAATGGCATTACTTTATATTGAAAGAGTCCATCTGGAGTCACAAACGCCGAAATTTCTTTCGCTCTTTCCGTAAGTGGAATTTGCCAAAATCCTTTCAGAAGGTCAAATTTGGTGATGTACTTGGCATTTCCAATTTTATCAAAACAATCATCGATCCTTGGTAATGGAAATGAATCTGTTTTTGTCACGCTGTTCACCTTCCTATAATCAGTGCACATACGGAAAGTTTCATCCGGTTTCGGAACAAGTATGCATGGTGAACTCCAATCACTTTTACTGGGCTCTATGAAATTGTTCTTCAACAAATACTGAATTTCCTTTTTCAAGTATTCCTGTTTGAGAGGGTTCATCCTGTATGGGTGTTGTTTCACAGGTTTTGAATCTATAATTTCAACGTCATGAAAAATTTTGTTTGTCCTCGTAGGAATATCCGGAAACAAGTGCTCATATTCGAATAATAACTGTTTAAGTTCATTTCTTTCTTGTTGCAAATGTAAAAGTTTCTGGTCTAGATCTTTCATAATTTCCGAATTCTGAAGATTGTGTGCTCCAAGATCAATGGTATCCAATTGAATTTCTTCAGTTAAATCCTCAGTTGGTGGGACAGGTACAACTAAATTAATTGTATGATTTACTTGGCTGTCTCTTACAATATACTAGTACTCCATTAATTTATTTAGACCAGAGTACTATAATTATAATTTAACTCATTCATTTTCTTCTTTACTTTGTAAGAGCCGTAAAATCTAAATTGAAAAATTTTGAAGAATGAGCAAGAGAGAATGAACTCTGTTAAAAGACTCAAATGTTCTCTCAAGTAAAGTTTTGTGAAACCATAGTTTCACTTTTGACTTGAATTGCAGAGTGCCAAATTCAAGCATAACATGCTGGAAAAGTCCAAACATGAAATTTGACCTTTGACCTGATTAAACAGATTTGGGAAGGCCAAATTGAGTAAAAAACTTTATCAAAGCTTTTACTATAGTATACCTCAAAGGAATTGCCTCTGGGAATCTTGTTGACGCACACATAATGGTCAACAAATATTGGTTGCCTGATTTGGTTTTAGGTAACACAATCTACCACAATTCTGCTAAATGGTTCATCAAATGCAGGAATTGGTTGCAGATGAGCCTTAGGTATCTTCTGATTGGGTTTTCCTACCATTTGACAAGTATGACAAGATCTACAAAATTTACAAACATCACTTTTGATCAATAAAAGTGAGTCAAGATCTTGTTATAAGTTTTATTTATCCCTAAATGACCAGCCAGAGGAGTTTCATGGGCCAAACTAAGCATTTCCTGTCTGTAAGATTTAGGAACTATAATCTGATAGTTCACTGACCACTCGTCATTAGCAGGTACCTTGGGAGGTCTCCATTTTCTCATAAGAATTCCATTTTTAATGAAATAACAGACAGGTACTTCAGTGGCTTCAGTTTCACTAATGTCTCTCTGAAACAAACAGGAGATCTCAGGATCTTTTTCCTGTTTGACAACAAGTGATTGTCGTTTATCACCCTGATTAGATAAAAGAGAATGAGTATTTAAAAGAGGATCACTGTGATCACTGTGATCAATACCTTTCGATTGATCCAAATTAGAAGTGAAAGTGAATTCATCAAAAACCTGACCAATACATGTGTCAGCTAAAGGAATATTTTCCTTATCAAAATCATTCACAAGAGCTTTCTTTGACATAACTCTGGTAACTGCACAAGCTGGGTATAACTCAGGGTATTCTTTCTCAATAGGATCAACTTTCTGATCCAAAGACGGCTTGTCAGTTACAAGTGGATTAACCACAACCTTGTCTCCAGCTAGGTCGTTGCCTAGCAACAAATGAATGCCCTCAACGGGTAAGTTAGACACTATACCGACTGTCACAGGTCCTGAAACTAAGTCTGATGACAAATTTACAGAATGGAGAGGAACAATAACAAAGCCGCACTCTACTCCCTGAATGAGAACACTCTCATTTGAACAGGACTTCTCAGAAGAAGGCAAAATACCTGACACTAAAAGACTCTGAGAAGCTCCTGTATCCCTTAAAATTTTAATAGGGATAGGATTGGCCAAATCGCCCAAGAGTGATATAGAACCCTTCGACATGAATGGTTCATAATTCTCCATAATAAAATCAGACTGGGGTTTATTAGACCCAACAAAAGTATTGCTTTCAATACATGACCATGACCCTGACCTCTTAGAAATAAGAGCTTTTGGGATAGGTCTATCTTGATTCTGATGCCTATATTTCAATTTAAAGCAATCAGAAATGACATGTCCCTTTTTCTTGCAATAGGTACACGCAGGAATAGACAAGGATTTTGAATCAAGTTTATCAGAAGCTTGATTTTTAGAAGTTGTACCAGATTGATTTTTAGGAGGAGTTGTATTAGGCTGGAATACATTTCTACCAGTAGACTGCTGAGTGAATTATAGCTGAGTCCAATGCTCCCTTGGCCATTTCAAAATTTTCCTCAACTTTTTCAAAACGAGGAAAATATTTGTCGTCTTCTTTTTTTCTAAAAGGGGGAACTACCCTAATATTTTTTTGTAATGTCTAAACTTGAACCTGTATGTGAAGTGGAATCATGCTTTTCCCTTGCCAGCTCCATTTCTTTCATTCTAATTTGAAATTCCCTTTCATCCTTCTCTCTTTGTAATTGCATCTGTCTCTCTCTCTCCTCTTTCTCAAATTGTAATTGTTTATCTTTCTCCCTCTCTTCAAATTGTAACTGTTTATCTTTCTCCCTCTCCTGTCTCCCTCTCTCTCCTTCTTTTCTAATTCTAATTTCATTTGTTTATCTTTCTCCCTCTCCTGTCTCTCTTTCTCCTTTTCTTCAAACTGCATTTGCAATTGCTTCTCTTCAGATTGCAACTGCATTTGTTTCTCTTTTTCTTCTTTCTGAAGCTCGAGCTTCCTTAACTCTACTTCCATCTTATATTTCATTTTTAATTCCATTACTTTAATGTCAGTGTCTGTCATAGACTTACTGACTGATGCCAAAACACTTTTATCAAAAACATTTTTCCCCACCAAATAATGGATCAAAATATTTTTATTTTCTTGTTTCGTTAAGGAAGATTTTGCTTCAGAAAGATCATACTTTCTGGCAAGTTCAAGCAACTCATCTTTTTTCAGACTATCCAACTGCTCCTGAGTTGGATTAGAAAGAAATATTTCCACTTCTGATGACATTGTAAATGAATGCCTGTTGTTTTCACTTAAGATTTCACACAAAATGTAAAATAGTACTGGGATTTAGAAACTAGGGGAAGGTAAATTTCAAAAAACAATTTTCTGAAATATTTAACCAAAATTCTTATATCCCAAGGACGAGCGACCCAATTTTCTCTTGTTACGTGTAGGCTCGTACAAATGTAACAGAAGAAAAAAGTGAAGTCAACAAGCTTTGTATATTTTAACAAAATAATTTATTTCCCTAGAAAACAATGTAAAAATTGGAAAATTGGACTTACGGTTTGCGAATATGATCCAAAATTTAATCCTAAGAATGAAAAAATACAAGTCCTATCACTAAATAGTTCTATTAGAATCCAGGTTCGAATCTCGACGACATACAAATATGGAAGGCGATGACGTCAGATGTGGTCCTTGTACAAAATAACAATTCCTCAATTGAATCACAGTTTATGTTTCCGAATAATTCCAGAATAAATTTCCACTGAATTTCTTTCTCCCAGAATTTATAAAACAGTACACTCATTTGGTTTTCTAGAGAATAAATTATTTAAATTCCAAACACAAATGAATTTCAAAAACAATCTGGTAACCTATCCGGCCTTCTAGGTATCAGGAATACAACTGACTGACGAGCGCTCAGAAAGGGTTATATATTCACCCGAATTATCATCCATTCTCGGGAGACAGACTACGTGATCTAATAACACTTGAAATACGTAATAAGATATTTGCCAATTTGCATGTAGATCTATCTAAGAACTAGACTATTACTCTAAAACAAATATAAAAATTAAACATTGTTTATCCAGATTAACATGTAGGTCGAAAGGGACCTTGAAAACAGCCAATCATATTCACGTAGCGATTACACTACCACGGACCAAGGTAAACTAAAAATATTACTAATGCAATACATTTTACATCTTAGATAAACAGAATTACTGAAAAAGAATTTTGAATCCCTACAATAATCATTACAATAAAATGTAATGAAACAAAAATAAAATAAAAAAGAATTTTAAAACTAACACACAAGCAATTTAATTACATATACGTAACATATGGAATTATTGATTCTTTCCCTGGAAAATACAAGTGCTCATACAGAAATTCTTGGACAAGGAAATTTATCGAAATTTATTAAGAAATTCTAAACTTAAATATTATTTTCTGTGATTCAACAAGGAACTGTTGACATGGCAACACTTTGAAGGTTACGACATGTCATCGCCTTCCATCTTGGAATTTCATCGGGACTCAAACACAGATTCATTTAGGACTTCTCATTGATAGGACTTCTATTTTTAAATTCTTGGATTAATTTTTGGATTTGATTCATAAACTTTAAGTCCTTTTTCTCATTTTTACCTTGTTTATCTAGGGAAATAAATTATTTGTTAAATTTTACAAAGCTTGTTGTCTTCACTCTTTTCTTGTTACTTTTGTATGAGCCTAGACACGTAACAATGTTAATCAGTACTTGACATTTATGTACTGTGAATGTTAATCAGTTCACATCACCTATTCATTTTGAATACCTGTAGTATTGAAAGTACAAGCATTTGTCTATTAAACAACATTAAAACATTCATGGAATGCAGTTTAGTTTAGGATTCTGCAGACATTTCCATGAAAGTGATTCAGTACTACTTTAAATGTGATAACTCATTTGATGAAGTTATTGGCTTGGTCCCCTTAAATTTAATTTTACTATTGAGGATTTTAGTGCCAGTTCATGTATAAAGCTGTTGAAAAAACTGACAGCTAACTGATCTAGAGAACCTGATGTAGAGAAACTGACATGCTACCTGACATCATAAAAAAACTGACATGCCACCTGACATTATCATTAATCCATCCTTCTCCATTCTCAGTGAAATTATTTGCTAAAGTCTTGCTAAAATTAATTTGCTTTTTGTTTTTTAGATTTGAGTAACAGGGAATTACATAATGGCTGATCTACTGGGTATGGCTTTCATACCTTACTACAGACACCTTATGGAGTTACTGGACACAAATGAAGAATTGAAGAAAACAAGCAAAGGTGATACATTTATATAATATATCATGCTCCATCTTAGTTTCTATTTATTTATGAATCCATGTTTTTAGAAATTGTCAGCAATCTCTCAATCTTTTTAATCTTTCTATATGTATCCTTCTATTTCTATCAGGTTCCATATTCGACTTAATGCATGTGCTGTGGACTTAAATCATTATTTTTTGGGTAAAGTTCATGAGGCAAAGTATGTCATGAAAAGTGCAGACAAATGATTTTATAAGTAAGATCTCCATTAATGACTCGTGGTACTAATTCAATTCCCACAGTAAACCTATGCAAATAACATGATATTAAAAATTCAGTAACTTAAAATTTCTGAGAGCTCATGATCTAACCTATATTTATTAGTTTAGATGCATCCTTGATGATGGCTTCTGTGTAGAGAAAACCATATGAGCAATGACATTTTCTGGATCTACATGTGTTTGAAACATTCTGTCAATACCGCACCAAAGAGTTGGGTGCTGATATCAGTAATGAGTCTTTCAAACTCAATTCTGTAAGGGACTGAAATTTAAACAATGCCTCACTTTTTTCAGTTACACCTCAGATAAGTTTTCAAAAGTTTCTTTTTACTTAAATCTTTCTTTAATTATCAACTAAACCTGGCCAGCCAAGCCCATATGTACTCTATTTTATCTTCACCCTTTTCTAGACTGTTTCCCATTCTTCAGTAACAGTGTGTGTGTGTGTGATTTGAATTTTTAATGTGGCTTTAACAATTTTCCAATCACATCGCTTCAATGTCTGCAGTGTGGTAGTTTATAATTATGTCTAGCACTGAGGCATCATGCTGCAGACATGTAGCATTATGTCCTACCCAGTCACATTATCCTGACACCAGGCTGACCAATCCTAATACTAACCTTTTAATGTTGAGTGCCAAGTGAGGCAGCTGCTTGTACCATTTTTATAAGTCTTTGGTATGACTCGGTGGGGGTTGGATTGATCATTCCATGTCATTGGTACCGTTGAATCCTTTAGTGTATATTCATCTATAAGAGCTATCTCCTTTGTGATGAGGCTTCTCCACTTTGGAGGTAAATAAAGGAAGGTGAATAAAGTATTATGCAGGGGGCAACAATTGCAACTTTGACTGACTATCCAGGCAAGAATGTGATGACAAAATGTCCCCAACAATTATAATTTCATTTTTTCTATGTTAAATTTGGGCAGCATAAAGAAAATTAACTTGCTTAGCAAATAATTTTAGTTGTCTGGGTTAGCTGGGCTTGGGATTTTCATCCCAGGTATATATTAGATTTATTTTCGTCCCTGATATATGTTAGACTTATTTTCATCCCTGGCATATCTTAGACTTATTTTCATCCCCGGCATATATTAGACTTATTTTCATCCCCGGCATATGTTAGATTTATTTTCATTCCTGGCATATGTTAGATTTATTTTCATTCCTGGCATATGTTAGATTTATTTTCATTCCTGGCATGTGTTAGATTTATTTTCATCCAAGGCATATATTAGATTTATTTTCATCCCAGGCATATGTTAGACTTATTTTCATCTCCGGCATATGTTAAATTTATTTTCATTCCTGGCATATGTTAGATTTATTTTCATTCCTGGCATATGTTAGATTTATTTTCATTCCTGGCATATGTTAGATTTATTTTCATCCCAGGCATATGTTAGACTTATTTTCATCCCAGGCATATGTTAAACTTATTTTCATCCCTGGCATATGTTAAATTTATTTTCATCCCAGGCATATATTAGATTTATTTTCATTCCTGGCATATGTGAGATTTATTTTCATTCCTGTCATATGTGAGATTTTTTTCATTCCTGGCATATGTGAGATTTATTTTCATTCCTGGCATATGTGAGATTTATTTTCATTCCTGGCATATATTAGATTTATTTATCGGGCAAGTTACTAATTCATCTAATTGAGATAAATAGAATTGATGTCATTTTCCCTCTTCACTTTGTGTACACCACATTATTGCTTTCAGACAAACAGAACAGCATTGGAGTGTACACAATGTGATGGTGATGCTGTGTCGTTTACTCTGTAAATTGTGTTGCCGTATTCATTCATATCAATGTGTACAAAGAATACACAATGATAAGATAAAAACCAGATTTATTAGATTAAACAAATTAAAACATGTCATATCGTCTTTATGTCCTCTAAGTATTGGAGATTTGCAATATTTGGCTAATAGGAAAATTGTTTTACTGCTCTGTTTAATAAAAATAATAAAATCCCCATTCAAAAGTAACCTCCGTTCATTGTTGTAATTTTCACCTTGCATTTCCCTTCCTGGTTTTAGGAAAATTAGAATATCCATTCATGACATGTTTAGGTCATTTATTATCCTCATGTTTATTCTCATTCATGTTTAAATCTGCATATTTTGTAATTTTCCTATTGGTCACTCTACCCACTTATCTATCATTTATTATCCTCATGTTTATTCTCATTCATGTTTAAATCTGCATATTTTGTAATTTTCCTATTGGTCACTCTACCCACTTATCTATCATTTATTATCCTCATGTTTATTCTCATTCATGTTTAAATCTGCATATTTTGTAATTTTCCTATTGGTCACTCTACCCACTTATCTATCATTTCTCTGTTTCATTGTGCATTCCTTTTAATTATAAGATTGACTGGTGAAATTAGAAACTAAACAAATTAGGCATTTTCAATAATAATTATTTGGTAGAAAACAGAATCATAGAAAAATCTTAAAGTAACATGATTATAATTAATTTGATACAGCTGTTGTGTAGGAATTGCTGAAGATGTTTTAATTTCTTTCAAATGAAAAAGTATACGCAATTTAAAATAAAACTTTTCATGCATAAATTTTTTTAGGCATTAAATGATTTCATGTATCAAAATTGACAGGAAACAGCAAATTTGTCAACAAAATCTGTGTACAGTATTTTAAAAGAATAATATTCATTACTGTTTTCTAGGAAATATCAATGCATAGAATTACATTTTTACAATCCTCTTGAGTTTTTCAATATTTCTCTATTCTAACCATGAACTTAATATAGAGACAGGTAGATATGAAGTTGACATGGCTTCAGAGTTTAAAAAGTATTTAAAAGTTGTTTTGTTCTAGAAATAATATACTGTCAATTTATAACAAATATTGTGCATATTTTTGTTTGTAAAAGTTACCAAGATGTTTGAGAAAAAAAATATTAAGATAAATGCTGGTGTGCATGTTCAGTTAAAAAAATTAACAGATTGATGTCATCTCCAGGTCACAGATTATGTACTGTTTATTAGCTAGACAAGAAACTGCTTTTGATGTCTGACAGTTATACTGTAAGTGTTACACTCCAATATATATATATACCTTTTTTGTATGCATTATAGGACATTGCCCGAAATTATTGAAATAAAGAATTTAAATTTGATTTTCTGTTGTACCTTTTCAGTTGTATAACACAGTAACATTCTATCAGACTGATTAATAATATATCCCATAAAAGATTGTCTTCTTTTACAGATTGTCCATAGGGGTCAAGACATTGTTCATGCAGGATATTTTTAGGTATTAGGTTGATATATCACATCCTCCTAATATCTAACTACCCCTATAGTCGCCTCCTGTATTTATCCTTTTTAATGAATTTCTTTCTTGTACTTTGATACCTTTATCCCATTAGTCTTTTCATCCGTCCTACCTTTTACCTAGTGATTTAGGAGAAATTTTGTTATTAAAATGTCTTCCAAAATGTAGACATTGTACAAACATGTCCCACAACATGAAACTTGTTTACAAATTTGCTGCACAAGTGAATCATTGCATTTCTTGCCCAGCTTGTGAATATAACCAAAAGCCACAACTATAGATTCATAGCACTTATTGACAATCTCTATTCATGGTAGAAAATGGTAGAAGTTTTTTCATGTATCAAATACCAAGACTTTAAGTTAAAACTTCTGTACTTTTGCTTTCAGGATCAGTTCATCTTTCTCAGAGAAGTGCTTTCATAGAATATATATTTTGTAAAAATTTTCCAGGTATTTTCAAGCAGATGGCATGGGCAGCTAGCGGCGCCGCAGTTGGGGGCATTGTAGGGGGACCACCAGGTGCCCTTTTTGGTAGTATTGCAGGTATGTAATTTAGAATGGTCATGACAGAGACATGCTTTTAATAACCTACATGTGTTAACTTTAATTAGATTTGATATCATGGTCTTGTCACTTTAATTAGATGTCATGGTCATGTCAGTTTAATTAGATATCATGGTCATGTCACTTTAATTTGATATCATGGTCATGTCACTTTAATTAGATGTCATGGTCATGTCAGTTTAAGTAGATATGGTCATGTTGTTTTAATTAGATATTATGGTCATGTCACTTTAATTGGATGTCATGGTCATGTCACTTTAATTAGATATCATGGTCATGTCACTTTAATTAGATATGGTCATGTCACTTTAGTTAGATGCCATGGTCATGTTGCTTTAATTAGATATCATGGTCATATTAACTTGTTGAGTTACTTTGAGTCATGTTTAGCATATTTATGACCAAAATTTTATCTTGGGAGCTGGGGTATACTGGAGTTGTTGGTGGACCATCTTTAGTATGTGGTTTATAACTGGAGTTGGCATGTTCGTTATTGTTGGGCTGCACTTAGATGGTAGTTACTCTCTGGAGCTGAAATATGTCAGGCAATTGGTGTACCATCTTCAGTCAGTGGTTAATCCCTAGAACTGGCATATAGCCAGTGGTTGATCCCTGGAGTTTCTGTATGTTTCGGATTCTTGATGGACCATTTCAAGAGACCACATTATTTTGATTTCTCTTTTTGTCTCCTTTTATTTTATTTTATTCTACAGAACAAATTTTATATTTCCATGTTGTAATGTTATACAGATTTCTTATCATACATTAATACATACACATACTGATGAATTTCGCATGGTACTGTCATATCTTCACATCAAGATATGTAAGCAGATGATGTTTATTTATTTAAAGTGTATATTACTTGTAGCATTAGCAAATATATCTCATTTGTTTGAAAAATAATGTCCACTATTTGGGTCATTATTTAACTCTTAAATAAGAAATCTGAGTTTGAGTATCATATTTCTAAATATAGTCCTCATTCACTGAGCATATGTATAAAAATGTTGTGCAGGTGGGTATGGCTTAAATAAAAATTGGGTTCATATAGGTATGAACCCAAAAAATTCAAAATGGCCTGGCCAGTCAGATTGATGTAAATCATAATGATGAAAGAAAGATTTAATTATTACATAATTAACACAGAAAGGAGGCTTCACAATTCATGTTTTTGTTTCCAGTTGTAAATATTTCTGATATTAAATTTAATTCAGTGTCTGAGGATTGAGAGTTTAAATCAAAATTAGTTGAACACAGTGATGATTGTTGTACACTAGTCAAGAGCACCTGTTTGTCTATGATCAGACTGACTATCGTGCTGCATATTTTCATATTTTTTTACATAATAGAGACTTTTTTCTTTAATTGCTTTTTCTTGTGCAGAAACTTTTCAGCAATACAGTGTAAGAAACATGAAGTGTGTACAGTACATACATGTAATGTGTGTACATGTGAAGTGTACATACATGTATAGTGTGTACATACATGTAAAGTGTACATACATGTAATGTGTATGTACATTTAAAGTGTGTACATATGTGTAAAGTGTATGTACATGTAAAATGTGTACATGTAAAGTGTACATACAAATAAAGTGTACATGTAAAGTGTGTACATGCATGTAAAGTATACATACATGCAAAGTGTACATACATGTAAAGTGTGTACATACATGTAAAGTGTATATGTAAAGTGTGTGCATGTAAAGTGTATATACATGTATAGTGTGTACATCTAATGTGTATGTACATGTAAAGTGTATATACATGTATAGTGTGTACATCTAATGTGTATGTACATGTAAAGTGTATACATATGTGTAAAGTGTATGTATATGTAAAGTGTGTACATAAAGTGATATAGTCCATTAAAATAAAAACATAGAATACATTTGATATAATCCATTAAAATTAAAACAATGAATAGTCTCTTTTTCCAAACTAAATTAAAAAAAATACACACAGTAATCCCCCTTTTCCCACACTCAGTTGAACCAAAAACTGTGTCAGAATACATTCACTGTGAATAAATATGTAAATATAAAGCATGTGTATGTACTGTTTCACTTGATACAGTTTAAATCAGTTTAATCACAGAAAACAAAATTGCAAATTTAAACAATCATCAGTCAGTTTTAGTAACCAAGTTTCTCTTGCAGTCATTGTAGCTGGTTGGTATGTTGGTTTTTAATAGGACTTTCAATACTTTATTCAGCTATATCTTGCTTGGGAAATGAAAATTCATCCAACCTTGTTCCCTCTATTCTTTTCTCGACAAATTTTAGATGCATTTGAAATGCATTTATTGAAAACTTAGATGATGAAAAAGTACTTTTAAAAAGAATGATGTATGTATAAAATGCCAAGATTATAATCAGTACATAACAATATTTTATTTTTATAAAAAACAAATTGTAAATGATGAAATATTTAACAATCAATAACATACAATGTGATACCAAAGAAATGCATAAATTGTAAACATGAAATTCAAAAAGGATAAACAATGAGAATTGAACTTAAATACAGACATGAAAATATGCATGAATTATAAACATGAAGTTCATAATGGATATACAGAGAGAATCAAACTTAAATACAGACACCAAAGAAATGCATAGAGGTTTAATCCTAAGATGATAAATGATGAGATTTAAGCAAGAACACAAAAGTAAAATATGTATTTTGAAATGCATTTTAGCAGGAGAACATGTTTCAGTGTCTGTAGTTCAAATTTGGCATTATTTACAGTTGTCATGGTTTCAGTTTCTTGGTCTGTAGTTCATGCTTTTTGATCACCCATTGTTTGCAGTTGCCATGGTTATGTTGCAAGATATTGCAGAAAAGTTTACCATGAGACATAGAAAATCTCTGTCTAGTTATTTGGAGATAAAAAGGTCAAAGGTTGCAGGCCTGTTAAGTCTGTTAGTTGAAGACCAGAGGAGCATATACAGGGGTCACGCTACCGGGTGAAGTGGGCGACTAAGTAGCCTAAAAAAGATGTAAACTTTGCCTTCTTCTGTTAGGAAAGTGGAAACTACTTTGCCCTGTGATTTTTTAGAGGAAAATTGAATTAACATCCTTTCTGAGATGCTCTCTCACCCTGGCTGGTTTAGTTACAGTGTTGTTATGGCTCAATTTGAAATGGAGGCTTCAATCCACAAATAGTTGGTGTTGATATCAGTTGCACCAACAAACAAACTCTTGAACATTCACAGGCACATGTTTTGATAGCTGATCGACCATTAACCCTTTCCCGAGTAAGTTAGTAACTAGGTCTATTACTGCCCGATTTCCACCAATTATCCTTTGATGATAAAAGCTTGTGTTTCGAAACTTGAACTTATGAAAATAGCAATTTGTGTTTTAAGAATAGAATTGGTAACATGAATATTTAACTGCCGTGTGTATATTATTTGATTCATAAAAATCAGTTTGAAACCATAAGTGAACCTGTAAAAAATAATAGCGGACATCGCTGAGTCTGAGAAGTACTGCTTTATTAGTTTTTCTTTTCGTAAACCAATGGGCAAATATATTTTTAAAAAAATATAATTCATAGAAAGCAGAGTCTAAATATTATGTTATTGAAGACTTAGTTTTAAATTCTATTATGTAGGTCAGAAACATATGGGACAATGCTAGGTCATGGAATTCTTGAGACACTGTAAAGTCAAGGTTGTATTCTGAGTTCCTCATGTTTGTGAAAATGCGAAGAAAAAAAACCCAACAGCAAACCAAATACTATTTAACCAAAGCCTAACCTTACACCAAGTATGTATAAAACCTTATATTTGCAATCCAGTCAATTTACTATTGCAACAAAGCTATAAAGTGAGTGGTTACATTAAGAAAACCCCTCTTTCTAAAAATAGATGCACTTGCATTCTGGCTGTGTACATTCAGTTCACAATAAATAATTAGTTCATTCATATACTGACCTTAATTCTTCAGTGTGTTGTCTATGAACAATTACGGTAAAGTTTTATAGGCAACAAGGAAATTAGGATGAACAGTATGATCTGAAAAATGTGTGCATTTGCTCTGATGTACATGGTAGAGAGGTTGTTTCAAACAAGTTTAGAAATATTTTCAAATGCCATTTCATAGCAAACCTATAGAAAGTAAAAAGTAAAATTCTTGATTATGGGTAGTTGGTTAAGCATTTGTACTAACTTGCAATTACAAATTCAATACTGTAATCTAGTTACTCTGTTAAAATTCATTACAATGTATAGCTTCTGTTGTTCTCTTTTTAAGTCATATTGACAAAATACACTGCATATGAATATGATAGTTTTTAAATATGCACCAAATATTTTTATAATATAGATAAAACTCAGAAAATTTTCTACTTGAAAATAGATTATTGTTTACAACCAATGTTAAATGCAAATATGCATACTGGAAAACAGAAGACATAATTCAAATAAGAGAATAAAAACAACATAAACACACACACACACACACACATACATACATACATATATATATATATATATATATATATATATATATATATATATATATATATATATATATATATATATTGCATCACTTGCTTTGCTCCCACTTCTCCTTGTTCAGCTCTCACTTCTCCCTGTTCTGTCCAAAAGAAGAAGTCACTTTCCCTAAAATTCAAGTTTAGCTTGACACTGTATCAGTCATTCTACATCTGGCATCCTTCATTAGGCATCCTTTATCAATCATTCTACATCTGGCATCCTGCATCAGTCATTCTACATCTGGCATCCTTCATTAGGCATCCTGTATCAGTCATTCTACATCTGGCATCCTGCATCAGTCATTCAACATCTGGCATCCTTCATTAGGCATCCTGTATCAGTCATTCTACATCTGGCATCCTGCATCAGTCATTCTACATCTGGCATCCTTCATTAGGCATCCTTTATCAATCATTCTACATCTGGCATCCTGCATCAGTCATTCTACATCTGGCATCCATCATTAGGCATCCTGTATCAATCATTCTACATCTGGCATCCTGCATCAGTCATTCAACATCTGGCATCCTTCATTAGGCATCCTGTATCAATCATTCTACATCTGGCATCCTGCATCAGTCATTCAACATCTGGCATCCTTCATTAGGCATCCTGTATCAGTCATTCTACATCTGGCATCCTGCATCAGTCATTCTACATCTGGCATCCTTCATTAGGCATCCTGTATCAATCATTCTACATCTGGCATCCTGCATCAGTCATTCAACATCTGGCATCCTTCATTAGGCATCCTGTATCAGTCATTCTACATCTGGCATCCTGCATCAGTCATTCAACATCTGGCATCCTTCATTAGGCATCCTGTATCAGTCATTCTACATCTGGCATCCTGCATCAGTCATTCTACATCTGGCATCCTTCATTAGGCATCCTTTATCAATCATTCTACATCTGGCATCCTGCATCAGTCATTCTACATCTGGCATCCTTCATTAGGCATCCTGTATCAATCATTCTACATCTGGCATCCTGCATCAGTCATTCAACATCTGTTAGTAATTGTTTGTTATCATTACTCCTTGCAACCAGTTAAGGGGAAAGTCCCAAAACTTGGCACAGTTTTTTTTTATAGTTCTATTTGATCCTAAATAAAATTATTGCACTCAGGAGATCCAACACGACCACCACAGTGGCCATCTTGAAAATCTTATCATCATCATTCCTCCTGAACTGATGGTTTATTTCAGCTTGGTAATTCTAAATGAAAATGGTGCTGAATTTACTTCCATCACAATCACTGCCTTAGCCATCTTGAAAATCTTGTTTTTGCCATTCTTCCTGAGTGGATGGTTATATCAACATGGGGATTTTGCTAAAAGCCTTTCTCTGCAGTTTGTCCTAAATAAAATTAATGCTGATCTGACTTCCAGCATCACCATCATGCTGTGGCCATCTTAAAAGCTTGTTATGGATAATCCTTTCAAACAGATAGTCATATTGATATGAAGGTTTTGCTAAAGCACTTCTTATTAAATGTATAGTTAGTCCTATTTGAAGAAAAATAATGCTAATCAGCCATGGTGTCCATTTTGAAAGTTTTGTAATGGCTACATTGCTGAACAAATGGTCATATCAGTGGGGGTGGGGGTGGGGTTCACATATACTTTTTGCAATATGTGGTTGGTCCTATATTAAAATATTGCTGATATGATGAATATGGAGTTGATCTCACCTCACAGTATGGTTGTAATGGTAGCCATCTTCATATCTTATTTCTTCTTCTCCTTAACAGATCGCTGTTAGGCAAAACATTTGCACACATTTATGGTTTTATCACACGGTTATAGGATATGTGCACGTGTATACTCCAGAAATTACCATGATAGACAGTGAATAAAAATGGGATGCCTTGCAGTCTGTTGGTGGGATGCCTTGAGATCTGATACTGGGCTGTCTAGAGGTCTGATACTGGGCTGTCTAGAGGTCTGATACTGGGCTGTCTAGAGGTCTGATACTGGGCTGTCTAGAGGTCTGATACTGGGCTGTCTAGAGATCTGATACTGGGCTGTCTAGAGGTCTGATACTGGGCTGTCTAGAGGTCTGATACTGGGCTGTCTAGAGGTCTGATACTGGGCTGTCTAGAGGTCTGATTTTGGGCAGCCTACAGGTATACAAGCAGGCTGTCATGAGGCCTTTTGGATGTTATAATAAAATAGGCTGCCTGGAGGCCTTTGCTATTGTTCATGATAAAGGGCTGCCTAGAGGTCTTTTAGCTGTTACTAATGCCAGTGGGCAACCTAAAGATCTGTTGCTTGTTATTTATAATAAAATGGGTACCTAGAAGTCTGTTTCCTATTATTCATAACAAAATTGGCAACCTAGATTTGATTCCATTTAATACAGGAGCGCTGTTGTTTTCCTTGAGTGTGGAAAGAAATTATTTCATCATTATTTGCAAACATTATTGACGATTTTTATATTATATATTAAAGCAAAAACCTAAATCATTTGACAAGTGTTTGCTGTATTTTGGGAGGGGGTATGTAAGAGACCAGAGGGAACAAATATGGTTTACTGTTGACTGTATAATTTTGTTGGAAGGATGTAATGAAATTTTAATTGGTCAAGCAGATAATTTTGTTGAGTAGCCAGATTTCTCAGTCTGTTTTTTTCTGGTGTGCAGCCATTCTTTTTCAAAAACTATTCCATATCAATGTGGTGAACAGGCACATTGATATGGCACACATATGATACTGTGTCATCTAACAGTGCATATGTAATTTTGTAAATTTTGTCCTTACTTATACACCTATGGAATGCAGACCAACCTAGGCATATGTAATTGTGTAGATTTTGTTCTTGTACACATTATTGATTATATCATGTCCATTCAACACATTATTGACTATATCATGTTCATTCAACACATTATTTATTCACTATTTCATGACCATTCAACACATTATTGACCTTATCATGGCCATTCAACACATTATTGACTATATCATGGCCGTTCAATGCATTATTGACCTTATCATGTCCATTCAACACATTATTGACTATATCATGGCCATTCAACACATTATTGACCATATCATGGCCATTCAACACATTATTGACTATATCATTTCCATTTGACACATTATTGACTATATCATTTCCATTCAACACATTATTGACCTTATCATGACCGTTCAACACATTATTGACTATATCATTTCCATTTGACACATTATTGACCTTATCATGGCCGTTCAACACATTGACCTTATCATAGCCATTTGACACATTATTGACTATATCATGTCCATTCAATACATTATTGGCTATATCATGTTCATTAAACACATTATTTATTCACTATATCATGGCCATTCAACACGTTATTGACCTTATCATGGCCATTCAAAACATTATTGACCTTATTATGGCCATTCAACACATTATTGGATATATCATGGCAAGGAAATGTTGGATAAATACCCTCTTCAAGACACACAATGACAACTGACACAAACTGGCGTGAGAAGGTATCAAACGTATGATCCTTAGATTGCAAGTCTGATGCTGTACTACCTGAGCTATTGCGACTCCGACACAAAACTTAAAGTAATATTTAATATTGAAATTTATATGTTTTTAAATAATTTCATATTGCTTTCAATAAAATGCACTATGAGTGATAGTTTCCAGCAAACGGCATTGACCCTGATCAAACTGTGTATGACAGATGATTTAGATCTGTGATGTTTGTGATTGAATATATGTTATACATACTAGGTAAATATAGCAATCAATTTCTTACATTATACATATTAGGTAAATGTAGTAATCAAGTGTTTACATTATACATAATAGGTAAATGTTGTAATCTATACATTATACATTCTCTGTAAATATTGTAATCAAGTTCTTATATACATTACACATACTAGGTAAATGTAGTAATCAAGTTCTTACATTATACATACTAGGTAAATGTAGTAATCAGGTTCTTGTATACATACTAGGTAAATGTAGTAATCAAGTTCTTACATTATACATACTAGGTAAATGTAGTAATCAGGTTCTTGTGTACATTATACATACTAGGTAAATGTAGTAATCAAGTTCTTACATTATACATACTAGGTAAATGTAGTAATCAGGTTCTTGTATACATTATACATACTAGGTAAATGCAGTAATCAAGTTGTTTCATACATTGTACATCCTCTGTAAATATAGTAATCAAGTTCTTTGTACTTTTTACCTATCCAGGTTCCTTTATGGGATACTTCCAATCGGATGACTATAAGTCAATGGTGGCTGTACTTAAAAATATGTCCAATGCAGATAAAAAGAAATTGGTGCAGAAAGTTCAAGAGCTGGTTGGAAGCAGCACTATAGAGGCACTTACCAGATTCATTGGCAGCCAAGTACAGAGGGAGCTTCTGCTTGGACTGATAAGGGACTTTGCAAATGATGTTAAAGGGGGATAACCCATGTGGATCATGGGGCCACTAATTCATTTTTCATATAATTTGATGTTAATAAGTTAAACAATGTAATTGCTGCATTAGATTCACATATAAGGTATGCACCTAATAACCTAGCATCACAAAAAGAGTACATATGTTTTTTGTCAGCAGGAGATTAAATACAGGATATCAAAATCAAAGAAAATAAATATTTTGTTGTCAAGTGTAGTACATAAATGGAAGTTTATGAAATTACCCTATTTGACTTTATTCATGTGCATCTCAAGATTGTAAAACTCACAAGGGATTAAAAAAAGACCTTGCTTCATTAATGTTATTGCATAATTTAAGATGGTTTTTAAGTTCACCAAACATTGTGTTGTAACCAACAACAAAATCTGTTTTCTATAATGAACTGGATTTTTTACCTGTTGATTGATTTTTGAGGTACCTGTGCCTTGCTTTCTTAGTAGAGGTCTTCCTTTGAGAGATTGATAGGAAGATAACTTTCCAATTATTGAAAACCTTGTTTTTATTCTCTTTTTATGTTTAATAAAGATTGTTACTAATGAGCAACAAATTTGCCGTAAAAGTAACAAATGTGTATGTTTGTGTGTGTTTTGGATTTTTAATGTAGCTTTAACAATTTTAGGCATATCACTGTGATGTCTGCAGCATGGCAGTTTATATGTCTAGCACTGGGGCATCATGCTTTAGACATGTAGCATCTTCATACTAGACCAACCAGTCCTTACACTAACCTCTTAATGCTGAGCACAAAGCAAGACAGCTGCTAGTACCAATTTTATAAGTCATTGGCATGACTTGAGTGGACATTTGAACCCATGACCTCTCACATCTGAGACTGACACTTTAGCCACTTAGGCCACCGGAATGGTCAAAAGTAACAAGTTCTGCATGTAAAAGTGTTATGAGGTAGTCATTTGTAAACTGGCTAAACGAAACTGGAATGATTAACTTTATAACTTCTTCATTATCTTTTTTGGTGGATAATTTACAAGCCATGATAACTTTTGGTGGATAATTTACAAGCCTTGATAACTTTTGGTGGATAATTTACAAGCCTTGATAACTTTTGGTGGATAATTTACAAGCCTTGATAACTTTTGGTGGATAATTTACAAGTCTTGATAACTTTCAGACTGCATGATGATTAGATTCAAGCTTACTGTTGCTTGGTAAATTCTGTTGATGACATCTTTAGTTTCAGCTGACATTTTATTATATATGTACCAAGAACAGTTCAAGCATATCTTGTAGTGGATAACATGTAAATAAAATCATGTTCATTTAATTGTTGAGTGTGATTAAAAATAATATGATGTAAGTAATTAATTATGCCACAGTGTACATTTTACCATCAGACAATGATTTCAAATTGTTAGCATTTCAGGCATTGATAAAGTGTTCATGTTTCTTCTTGATTTGTTCTTGTCTATAATGTCCAACTATTTTTCATTTTGCTGGTCAACTCTTTATATATTCCACAAGCAATAACTTTTTATTTCCCAAATGTATCCTATTGAATTCCAGAGAAACGGAAATATATCTCTTTTTATCGTCAGTAAAGCACAATTCTTTTTTCCAGTAAGAATTGATCTATTCTTAGCTATTTAAATTTTTGAAAAATAGTGTGAACCAGTGGTACATCTGTGCCAGGGGCATTCAACAAATTTTGCCTGGTAACAATATCATTTTCCTGAAGGGACAAACGTTTCGGGGAAGGCAACAATGTCATTGTCCTGAAGGGACTGACCATTTTAGCCTGAAGGGACCCACCATTTTGTCCTGAAGGGACAGACCTTTCTATCCTGAAGGGACTGACCTTTTTGGGAAAGGCAACAATGTCATTGTCCTGAAGGGACAGACCTTTTTGAGAAGGCAACAATATTGTTCACCTGAAGGAATAGGCCTATTTTGGAAAGACAAGAATGTCATTATCCTGAAGGGACACACTTTTTTGATAAAACAACAATGTCATTGTCTTGAAGGGACAGACCATTTTGGGAAGGTAAGACTGTCATTTTCCTGAAGGGACAGACCTTTTTGGGAAGGCAAAACTGTCATTGTCCTGAAGGGACAGACCTTTTGGGGAAGGCAACAATGTCATTGTTCTGAAGGGACAGACCTTTTTACCCTGAAGGGACAGACATTTTTGGGAAGTAGCATTATATGCAAAATTGTGCCTTAAGCACATGGACAGCAGAGTTGTACCCAATAAGAGCAAAGACTTGGTTGTGGGATGTGCTACAAATGCTTGTTTTCCCTTTCATACAATTTTAGGGATAGTAAATGGCCAAGGACAATGTTCAGTATGAGTATTTATAGGAGGATGTATGATGTAACAGATGCTCATGATCCAGTGTAAGTTGTTGATACTGTAAATATCATAAATTTGCATATGACTTTGAAAAGCAAAGTGTTGGACTTTTCACCATGTTGCAAATTTGAGACATTTCTGGATAATTTTTATTCAGAGTTCTCAACCTGTTCATGGAAGACAGAAAGGTAGGGCATGGAATGAATGCATTTCAAGACAGCTATGGAGAAAGATAAGCGTAAATACAAATCAAAACACTAGAGGCTGAGACTGTAATTACCAATTACCATGGTTGCATTCAAAGGGGATAGCTTCCAGCTGCAGTGAAAAGATTGTTCACTGAGTGAAAGGAGAAAGCATTAAGCGGTTATGTAAATACTGTAAAATTGTTCATTTTGAAAGTTCAACATATGACTGTTGTTTTTCTAATATATATGACAATCACGTTGAGTATATAAAATACGACATCAGCAGGCATGCAATCAGAAAGGTTAAATTGCATGATGTGTTGGAGATTGTTGAAAGTAGTTTGGTTAGTTAGGCATTCAACACAGGTGCATAACTTCCTAAGAAAACATTGAAAAGATTAAGGCAGGGACAAAAAATATCATGAAGTGAAACCTTGAAGCAACTATTTAAAAGTTGCTGATCTACAGTTGCAGCAATGAGTATATTAACACTAGCTAAGTCAATAGCAAGGTTGGTAAAAATTGATGTTTTGTCTCTTTCTCTTCTAGCTCCACCTAAACTTCTTATTGCATTACCTCCCCCTATTCCATCTTCTGTTCAAGGCTAATCATTATTTGACAATATCATGAAAGGTTTCAATAGCTTAGACAACTATTTTATGTCAAGATGGAGTTATTTATCTGCTTGAAGTAGTATTTTTAAATCTCTGATATCACCTTGATTTTTAGATTTGTAATGAGCTTCATATATGGAGTTATGCATGTGCTTTGATCAAATTGTAATGTCCTGTGGACTGTAGTAACACATTCCTAGGCTCGTGTAAAGTTTCAGGTTACTATAATGTAACTAGCCAAGTACAATCAGTGAACTTGCTCTCCAACTTATCCACCATATCATGCTGATATTTGCTCAACCAGCTTTCTGGAATTCACAGTGCCTGTGTTGTTACTAGTCATTGTGTGCTTCGTGAAACTTCTTTGAGGGGGATTCTAGGTCTTTTTGTGAATATATCACTTTGGCAAACTATCAGTGACCTCTGCCTATTGGGTGAGATCTGGTAGATTGACCCACTTTAGACCACCAGCTGGCCTACTTTGCTTTTGGCTCGTATAGGTAGTTGACGTAAAGATAGGTTATCAAGTTGTTTGGCCTTCAAATTTCTGTTAGAGATGTTGCACATGGATGTCCTTCTAAATATTGAATAAATGCATGTAGATGTCTGACAGATGCTCAGGCTTGTGTCTTTTTCAAACGTGTACCATTTCATTCCATTTTTTAAGCCAAGTTTCGCTCAAGTCCCATGACCACCAGGAGGAGCAGTATCTGTCTCAAGTAGTGGGCGTGGTAAACTTGACATCGAGGTCAAAGTCACGCTTACTTTTTTTTGTCAGATCGCTGATAACCAGCTAAATGTTTCCTTACTATCTCATCGCAATTGCTAGCAGTGGTTTCCTGAGTCATTGCACAGTCTATGATAACCCTCTGTAACTGAGACATTCTTCTGACTCTCGACACCACTAGATAAACTAAATTTGACCATTCGATCCGATCATCGACAATCCAGATATTTGTATCAGAAATAGTTAATCCTAGTGATGAATGAATCATTATTGCATATCCTAGAGTCCACGGAGTTTCGTCCATCATTAATGCACTCTCAACAGCACACACAGGAACCAAAACAAGATCATTTAATACAAGTTTTTGTTTCTCATTAATTCCAGAAATCTCAACTTCAGTGTTTTGTTTGCATGCATCTGCTGGTCGATAACACAATGGCACAGGTAAATCTGAAACCTTTTCTTTATGTAACAGAAATAATTGCTGTTGAAGTGAATCACGAACTATCTTCCGACTTGCAACTATCAAATCAGCAGGATTCCACAAATTCCAAAAATAATTCATAGCAGTCTCTGGAATTACTTCATGCATTATCTCACATTGAATTCTTATCTGGTTGTAATCTGATTAACTTTTTAAACTCTTTCAGCGGTTCATCAATAGCTCCATGATCATCAATTATTTCCTCATAATAATCTATGAACTTTTTCAGCTATTCATGCGGAGATGATCCAATAAAGGGTGGTGGTTGACCATGATCGCCACACATGATTACAGTAGTATTTCTCGTCAGCAACCAATCAAGAAACATTTTTAATACCTCCACAGATACCGTGCATATCTCATCCTAGATAATAATCTTAGAAATATATTTCTCACCCATTCGCTCAGGAGTCCATGCATCTCCCTTCAGTTTAAAAAGCTGTAATAAGTCTGAGATTTAACTCCTCATTCGCTCATTTCTCTGGCAAGCCGGTGAGTCGGAGTAAGTACAACCATATCAAAATTCCAAAATAATTCAATCACACATGTTGTTTTACCAGAACCTCCAGGTCCATTGAGATAAACTGTTGTATGTCTGGCCACAGGATCATAACCGATGGAGCTGATGAAAGTTTTGACATCTGTTTGTTTTTGCAATATATTTCCTTAGATTCAACGTCGGCAGATTCAGAATAACTGAATATTTTTTCTCGTTTTATTCGCCATTCGCCCCATGATGCATCAGCTCCGACATGTAATTGTTTTAGCAATCCTGTATTTTTTTATTGATATAAAATGAATCCGTGGCGACTCTAACCGCGGTATCAGAAAATCTGTTTATCATCGATAATAAGTTTATTGAAACATATGCGAGCACTGAAGATTTTAAATAAGTAAACTGTGGTGAGCCACCATCAGTGCAGCTCACAATTGTACCTAATTTAGTTCCGTCCGATAAGTAAGTATTATTCCGACTTATAAATGAGCTTCTCTCTGTTTTATCAGCAATTATGAAATCAAGTTCAGCATTGTTGATAATTAATCTTGTACAATATCGTTTATGATCATATGATCCTCCTTGTGTAAATTCACCAATTATTTTTCTGCCAAGATCCTTTGCAAGTTTATTTTCATTCGGATTTTCATCAGGTGAATATTTCTTCTGTTGTGGTAAACAAACTTGTTTCTGCGGACGATATGACATAATTGCTTCACTTACAACCAACAATATCAATAATTTTACATCAAGCATAAATTGTAATAAAACTATTGGAGCCCAACCGCGTTCGCTAAAATGTTTTCCAAACCAAACAGCGACAACTGGATGATGGTTTTTTCATGCAAACTCGAATGACTCAATACATGCTAATCCAGTTAAGTCAAAATCTGGCAAGGGTCCATTTATCGCAACTCTGGTCATCTCGTGTGTTGGATGTCCAAATCTTTTGAAATACTCGGAACACTCCCCCATTCCAAGAAAACTTCCAGGATAAAATGCAACCATATGAACCAAGATAACATCCTTATAATCGTTTTTAGTATTCCATAATCCGCCGTGTCCATATTCGATACAACCGCGTTGGACATCTTTAAGAAATTCCAACCGTATTGGTTTCCTTGAAATTTTCTTCAGAGCTGAACCGCCCCAGTGGCTTAGTGGTTAGAGCATCTGCCTCAGATGCGGGAGGTTGTGGGTTCGATCCCCGGCCGAGTCATACCAAAGACTTACAAAAATGGTACTAACAGCTGCCTCGCTTGGCGCTCAGCATTAAGAGGTTAGTATTAGGACTGGTCAGCCTGATGTCAGGATAATGTGACTGGGTGGGACATCATGCTACATGTCTGCGGCATGATGCTCCAGTGCTAGACATCAATATAAACTGCTACACTGCAGACATCGTAGTGATATGACTGAAAAATTGTTAAAGCTACGTTGAAAATCCAAATCACACACACACACACACACACACACACCTTCTGAGCAGTGTGGGCAGCAACTGATGGAACGGTGAAGCAATTACTGAGTAATCGTTTGATAACATCAGTATTGTTCGTGCATTTCAACGCAAGATTTTTTTATTTCGTCGTGGAGAGATTCTGTACGATAAATATCTCTATTAAGCTGTACAAACTTATCATAGTTCATAGATTCTGAAGTTTGAAACAATCACACGGATACAGGGTCACTCTTACTGATATTTCTGATATAATGAAACATATCATCATTATAAAATTTAACAGTTCGATTTCGTGGAAATATTCTTATGTCCGAAGTCCACGCGTGTGCGTTATGATCAATAATCTCTGTCGGAGCTCCATTTTTTATATTTTGATTCATACAAAATCTCTCCGGTTAGTGTCTTCACCCTTATTGGAAATCTTAATTTTTTTCCAGTTCAGCAACGTCTTTGATAGACGTTATATTGAACTGTTTCTGCCCACTCATTTATTTTTTTACGTCTTAGATCCGTTAAACCATTTCCATGCATCACGTTTGTAAAGTGTTCTGTACTTCGCTCAGCAACACAATTCAAGGGAGAAATTTTCATCGACAGGAGGTCATTAATACTAGGTTTATCATTCAGCAGATATATTGCATAAACAACTGCCGTCACAGGATATGCTCCCTCATAATAAGGTTTGTTGATACCAGTCAGTATTCCTGGTTTGGAACTTTTATTTAACATGACAATATTTCCAGCATGATGTAATCGAACAGAGTCACGTATGTCATGAATAATCCAGATGTCATCTACCGCAGCGTTATCTACCACTACGATAAATTTTATTCTAATGTTATGACCATGTAATTTAAGTCCTTGTGTGTTAAAATTTGAATTCTTTCTATTTCATTTTTGTATCATTAAATATAATTATTATTGTGATGATGATTATGTTCACAGGGTCTGACATTTTGAAAGAAACGTCGTGTTTATTTAGAACATAAATATGACTCTTAGGATTTCGTAAGCAATTTTTTTAGATTGCTGGCTTGATAAACTAGCTAGGTAAATGATTGGTTGTGGCCAAGGTCATTTGCCAAGCATGTATCATTATATCATGTAATGCGATGGTGAGATTTTGAAATCACCATGCGTTCTTCGTGCGTGTGCATGTAATGACGTTTTCGTTCAGTTTAAATACTCAGATATCCGTGAAATAGTCAGAGTCATATTTTAACACCTTGTAGAGTCATTCATATACATTGAGAAGAAGGTATTCTTTTTCTGGTGCTGGAAAGAGTTGTTCATTTGTACGTCTGTAGAGCGAGATGTGTATTGTTATAGATGACAGCTGTAGTTCATCTACTTCTTAAACAATAATTATTTTCCCTGGAGAACTATATATAACTGGCTTTGGACAAAGACATTTAGTGAAATTGATTCTAAATTGGAACAGAACAGTACAAATTTTGATTCAAAGTGAAAATTATGGACATTTGTGTAAAAACTTCGTCTGACGTCATCATCCACCATCTTGGAACGGAATTGAGATTCAGACTAGCTTCAATTAGAACTGTTTATTGATAGGACTTGTATGTTTTTCACAATTCTAGGACAAATGTTTCTATTTTCTTCGCAAATCGTAAGTCCTATTTCATATTTTCACCTATTCACAGTGTTTTCTAGGGAAATTATTTTTGTTAAAACTTACAAAGCTTGTTGTCTTCGCTCTTTTCTTTATGTTACTTTAAACGAACCGATACGTAACACTAAAATTACATTTTTGTTCGTCGAGATAATTAATAATTGTCCTTGCTCGCTTGTCATTCATTGTAGCATTGACGTCTTGCATAATTCTGAATGATTACCACACATGAGCCGCACCATCATTGCGAAATTCTCTCTTGGCTTCATGGATACGATTGATTAAAGTTTTATTCGTAAAATCAAGCAGAACTCGCCTCGGCAATTCAGGGGTTATTCTGTCAAGATCGAATCTGGTTTTGGAGGGCTTAATCACAGATAATCTCGTAAATTCCTCCATGTTATAATTAAGGCAAATATCGATTTAAATTAAACTTTAATTTATAATATATAATGATTCAAGCAAATAATAATTGTAAGTGGTTGATGATTGGTTCTGCAATTCCTTGTAATAGGGCTTGCGTAAATGATTATATGGATATCACATGCAGAGCGTGCGACGAGAAGGTCTAGGACTAAAGCCGTGTTTAAAGTGTAACGTAGGAGTCAGGGGTGGAACGCAGTTGTGTGTAGAATGCAGTGGCAAAAAATACAGGGCTTTGAAACAGTATTACGATTAAAAAAAAATAACGCCAGCAAGTGTTGCTGGTATAAAAAACGCCAAAGACTATCTCGCTAGATTTTCGGGTTAGCAGTCCCCCCCCCCATTTTTTCTCTAGCAATAAAATAATAATTTAGACAAATAATATTACTATA
>JAECUM010023031.1:0-16506 GCA_016617855.1 Megalonaias nervosa | reverse complement strand
GAAATAAATTATTTTGTTAAATTTACAAAGCTTGTTGACTTCATTCTTTTCTTTTGTTACTTTTGTATGAGCCTACACGTAACACATAGACCCATTTATATTTTTGAGATATTTAGTTTTAAACTTTAAAGTTTTAGATGTCAGTGTATCTTTATCAGTTATATGACTCATACTGAAACCAAACGTAATTAGCAGTCTGTTTTTTAAGCACATGGCAGCAGTCATTTTGGTTTGCAGTGTGCTTAGATCATGTACAGTTTACACAACTACAGTATCCAAGGAAATGTCAGACATATTACACAAAAGTAGCATAGAGGTATGCCAGCAATTTCTCTTTTGTGCATAATCAACATCATTCATTTACAATGGGGAAAGTTGTGGTGATAGATAAATAACACATCATCAAAATTACTGTAACATCATGTGTACTGATTGGTGAACCAAATATTTTGACATTATACATACATGTTAGGGACATCAAGCACTGCACATGTAAATACCATAAATATACCTATACACAGCTTCATTTACTATGCAAATGCTTGCATGGGATACCTTCTGAATAACAGGTTTAGATACAGATATCCCCGTAAACAATGTGCATAGTTCTGCTTTTCAAAGAGTACATTAGTAAACATTAAATTATATCGCAATTTCCTTTACATCAATAATAGCAATGGTGTATTTCATGCAACATTTAAGTGTTTGAGCTCCATTTAAGAAAATCAGAGCTGTCTAATCATGAGTTACCTTTTTAACTACATGTACTACCATATATCTCTCTTCAATTTAAGATTGAAATATATTACCAGCCTTGTCATATTATGCAGTGAATGAGTAAAAGGTCAAGATGACCATCTATATGTGCATGTAATACTATAGAAATGTAGATTTAAATGACAGATATTATCTAAAATTCCCCCAGAGCACATGTAATTTAAAACTAATGTAAGGTAGGCATAAGCCAATTAAAATACAAAATATTTAGTTTCTAAACATTCACTGAATAAAATTGTGGGACACAAAGTCATAAATGGTCATCACCATTAAACATGGTGGTAGAGACATAAGCGATCATATCTGAAGCATAAAGTTTCAAAACAACAACATGGAAAAAATTATGATCATAATTATTCATTATTGGTAAACTGTATTTAAACCAGTGTACAAAACACCCCACATAGCATGGTCAAATCTTCACACTCCAGTGCCCCCCCCCCTTCTTTGCAACAGCTGCCATATCAAAATATGTTGTTAATATCCCACTAAATGTCACTCTAAGAATTGCAAAAGGTATTAAGTTTGATGTTTATCCACAACTGGAACCATATCTTTGTGTTTATAATATAGTTAACTGTACATGATATGTGTAATCATTGTATTGCTATGACACTATAGGACTTGCAGTTCCCATAGTAAACCTATGTAAACACCATGACACTAAAAATTCAATAACTTTAAATTTCTGAGTATAGATGCATCCTGGATGACAGCTTCTGTGCAGAGAAAATTATGAGCCATACCATTATCTGGTTCTACATGTGTTTAAAACATGTGCTTTTAATTCCCGCCAAAGAGACAGGTGCTTATTTCAGTAAGGAATCTTTGAAACTCACGTCTGTTAAAGGACTGAAATTCCATCAGTAAAATAATGTCAATATTTTTACATCTAAAATAAGCTCTTAACAGATTCTTTTCATTAAAATCTAATTTTCATTATCAGCCAATCCTGGCTAGGCAAACCCATATATACATGTTCACTCATTGCTAGACTGGTTCCCATTTTTTCCAAACCTGTCCAGTAGTATGATGTCCTATAATGTGTTCCTGATTGCAAAGGGATTTGTGTTTACAAATACGCACCTTCTTTTATTTGGAATATGTACAAATGTCTGTTATGTGAGGAAAAAAATGCTGATTTTTTAAAAAAAAATAATGTATGTGATTGTAATGGTATTGGAAATGTGAATTTGAGTTAGAGCAGAGAAGAAATACATGTGTAACCTCTGTATACTACTTGCATACTGCTCTGTAAATTAAGATAGAAAGAATCAATGATGCAACAAATGGTTGAAAATGCAAATTAAAGCATGCAAATGAAGTCATAGTGAACTATTTTTTGGTATGACTGATTTACTCACTTTGAAATATATCCATTTTCTAATTTCATTTTGAAAGTCAAATAGAATCAAGATATTTAGTGCATAACAAATGGAGAGATCAAATTGCAATTTAGAACACTCACACAAGAGACACAATTACATATTTTTGGTGCAGCTGAGTTACTCACCCTAAGATATATGCAAATGCTAAACTAGGGTCAAACATATTGGGGGTGTAATGAACAGATAACTAAAACACAACCATTACCAAAGAATGAAAACTGGTTTTGCATGGTAGAATTTTCCTCCTTGATATACAGTTGTTAGTGTAGGGCCATGCAGTAGGGTCCGAGATGTTGAGGGTGTAATGAACAGTTAGCTGAAAATCCTGATATCTCAAGCATGAAAATTGGGTGGCACTGACTTACTCTTGGTGAGGCTGAACTATTTCCATTGAGATAGATCCACCTACCAATACTACTCTATACCAATACTACTCGCATACCAATTTTCATGAGTTAAGATGAAATACGTTCAGAATAGCAGAAGTGTAATGGCTCCACAGCTAACCCGTATGAAAACTTCCGCCTGACTTTAACCAGATTCCAGGTGGAATATTGAAGCGGATTTCACCTAAAGCCTAGATTCCCCTTATAATAAATTTTAGGTGGATTGAGGGTGGAATGTGGCCCGAAATATGCAAATTACTCCGTCTATTATTATTAGGAATCTGTTTATTCCACCTACTATGCGGAATCTGTTTATTCCGCTTATTTACCCTAGATTCCCCTTATCACTATTAGGTGGATTCAGGGTGGAATATAGCTCAAAATAAGCAAATTACTCTGTTGCTAGGCAGAATCTTTTCTTCTACCTAATTAGATGGAAATACCTGCAGAAACCCATCCAGTAATGAAAATGTCAAAATGTTATTCCACTTTGTAGACTTTAGGTTGATTTCTGGTAGAATTTTAGGCAAAATATGCAGATCATCTAAGATTTCTGCCTGAAATAAAATTCTACCTGAAAAAAAACCTGCCTGAAACTTCCACCTGAAATAAAAATCCGCCTAAGGTTTCTGTCTAGTAACAGGCTGCCTAAAATGTCTACATAAATATCATCCAATAAAAAATCTGCTTCAGATTTCTATTAAACTGCCTAATGATTCGTAGACATTATTGGGAATCAATGATAAATATTCACAATTTTTAAAATGGATCATAAATTTTATTTTGACAGAAATTATCAAATAAGATTTAGGTTTTTCTTGTCTTCATTTTCTTTCTTGCATACAAAACCTAATCCGTGATGGCATCATTTAAGTCTTTTTCATTTCACCTCAAATTTGGTGAGATTTCACAAGTATTTTGACCAAAACTTTCATTGAAATTTTGGCGATACCTCACTAAAATTTCACTGAAATATGTCAGATTTCACAAAACTCTGACCAAAACTTTCAATGAAATTCTGGTGAGGTTTCACAAACATTTTGGCCAAAACTTTCACTTAAGTTTTGGTGAGATCTCTAACATTTCTTTGAAAGTTTTGTGACAGTTTACTAAAACGTTGGTGAGATTTCACTAACGTGAGAAAGCCTGCCAGTAGCTTCTCGTGGGTCGGTGGTTCTTCCCAGGGTTCTTCCTCCACCATTAATACTGGCTGCCTATCTTGTGCTGAAAAATGGTATTAAACCCTAAAACAACAACTAAAATTTTGATCATTATATAGTATTTTACTGAAGTTTCAGGAATTTTTCAGATATTTCAAAAGGTTTCAAATAAATAATGGATATGAATTGAACAGGACTTTATTAACCAAGGTGATATTTCAGTGTACATGAAACAAAATTATACAGCTTTGTAATTATATGACATCCAAGGCAAGAGATATGGGAGTTAATAACAACAATAATAATAATAATAATAAAGACTTTATTTAGAGAAGGTAACTCAGTTAGTTACAGAACTAATCTACCTTGAGGCCTTCTATCTGTTATGTACAATATATACAGTATATACAACATAATGTGAAGAATCTGGCTTGACACTAATAAATTAAGTGATTTTAAAAGTCAAAGTATCAAGCCTGGAACATATGCACAGGCATCTATGAAAGCATAAACATATAAAAAGTATAAAATATTATCCTGCATTGAAAAATGAAGAAATGTTAGGTGCCTGCCTTATGTCACTGTTGTACTGCAGACTTCATTTTTGATTAATGTACAAACTATGATGTTGTGGTCTCTTGAATTAGTCCTTGTTCCATAAGCAGCCGTGACAAATATTTATCATGATATAATTACTCTTATTTTACACTTAGCTTCTAACACAACCTGAATATTTTGATAAATAATAATTTGAAGGATGATTCTATTTGTGGGCCGAGAAAACTCCTCAAAGATATGACTGTCTTTGACATGGGTATCTGGCAACAATATCAACAATTCCCACCAGTGATCTATATGTTGTCCCTCCTTAAATTCTGGAAGTTAATCAGTTTGGAGTTACAAAACCTCGAAATCATCCTGGTTCAATTCCTTGTCATATTTAGCACGCTAGCCGTTACTGTTAAGCTCTTTATGGCACAAAAAGCAAAATACTAGTCATGGCGCTCAGTTTTCATAAAGATTGACCAGTTACGTTCCCATCGACTTTGCATTCAAGCTATTCTCATTGCCGCACATTTTTCAAATTGTTATTCAACTCGTATCCCGCTCGAAAATTCGAATCGCCATGTTTAGCAAGAATGCTCATTCCCATCAGTTTCCGTTACGCAACGATTCATTAGGCAAGTACAAACTTTTGACCAATCAAAAAGCTCTTTACAGCGATCACCTGTTATATAATATACGGAACAAATACTTATTAGAATGCACGTTGCGGAATGGGACCGGATAGAGCTTTATAAAACAAAAACAGTTTCGGAGACGATATTAAAAAGAGGGCCCATATCGAGGAAAATCAGATTCAGGTCAGGAGAAAAGCGAAACTCTGCTTTAAAACGGAAAACTAGAAAACAATCTTTTTTTGAGAGAAGTTAAATCCAATTGAAGTTTGTAACAAAAATACAATAACAACAACAACAACAACAAGAACTTGAAAAAGAAATACAAGGAAAGATTGGAAAGAAGTTATTGTTCCCAAACTGAACAATAAAATTACAGCTATCAGAAACAGGAAATAAAAATGTTGCTGAAAATCATTCAAATTGTACAAGAAACAAAAAATTAATTTTATTATATCTTAGTGATATTTTTTATTGACATGTCAGTGATAATGCAATCACAAAATATCACTATATTTTCAGAATTTTTGGTAAAATCTCCTAAAATATCATAATTTTAGTGAAAAAAGGACATTTGAGTGAATGTCAAAATATTGTCACTGTGATTTCGCTGAAATTTCAGTCACATTTTCACTTGGGTATGATTGTTGTAGAGCATATTTTAATAGGAAGCAAAAGAAATTTATTTTTCAGAGTAAACATCAGATCAAGTCCAAAATCCACCTTGCACCAAATTTTCTAAGTCCAAAGATTCTATGCTTGTAGTTCTTTTGATAAAGTTCAAAATTACGCCTAACATTTCTGCTAAAATCAGTCTAAGTCCAAAATCCGTCTTAAAGCAGGAAAATGAACTGGACAAGCAGAACTTTTGCATCTAACAGTTATCCTTTAGGAAGGAAGAATATAAGAAATAGTACGCTTAACTATTAGACGGATTCAGTCTGTCACCTTAGCCATATTCCCAGTCCGTCTAAAGTCCGTCTGAAATTTGGTGTTTTTAGGTGGAATACACCCTGAATCCACCTAAATTCCAGGCGGAATCTGCCTAAAAATTTCGTACAGGAAAGAAAACAATGTCACTTAAGCATGCATCCATATTGCAATTTTCATGAGAGTGGATGAAACTGGTTCACAAATATTGAGGGCATAACAAACTAATAAAAAATCAAACACAAAAACAGGCAAATGTATACATGAATAAACACATAAATTAATGGACACTATTGCATATCATCTCCCATTTTCATTAGTGATGAATAATTAATAAACACTCACAGTCATTTAAATCTTTTGCTTGCCAAGGCTAGCTAGAAATCGAACTTTTACTATTTCATAATTTCATGCAACCTACCTAAATGCCAAAAACATAATTTTAAAAAAATTCAATTTGATATACGTGTTGTTGTTTCAATACATTTGTGAGTAAACTATCATAACTTTATAACTAGTCGGTGGTTATATATATATATATATATATATATATATATATATATATATATATATATATATATATATATATATATATATTAGAAACAGTGGGAACAATGTTATAAAGTATGTTATGACAGGTAGGATAGAGCAATCATTTCCTCTGATTGCCATTATGCATGAACATGAGCAGCAGGAAGGGCAAATCCTACAACTTTTTTGCAGCGGTCATTTTTGAAAAATAAAGCTTCCTACAAAAATGAACATACAAGGTCAATAACATCGAAGCCTCTAACCGACTGAGACTTCTCTAATTGGGTTAGCTCATTTTTGTCATTTTGTCTTTGACGTTTATCTTTTCATTTTGTATGCGTGTTTGTTTACCTGTCGGACACTCAATTTCTCTTGTTGCCCTCCCTGCTACTGTGTCTCTCAACCAAAAATTTTATCGAGACCTATACGATATTGCGACCGAGGATCATGTAAATTTATCATGATAAATCCCTGTGGGGTAGCTTGCACTTTTGAAAAGAAGTTTTTGAATTTAATCATATCCATATCCCCTAAACACCAAGTCTGATGGATGTCTCGCAGAGTATGTGTATCAACTCCAATAAACAAAACTAAAAGATTACAATTGTCTCTGATCACTTTAGGTATTTGTGTATATCGCTGAGTAACATAAATCACGTCTGTGTTTTTGTGTCTACCTCGGGGAAAATATCCGAGCTGGATTTGATTGTTTGTCCAGAATCACATCGTCATATACTATGAGATTATTAATACAGCCAGCAAGGTCATCTACAGATGGTGCTTCATCAATATCAGTTATAAAATCAATAATATAATTACCGTCTTCATCCAACGATTTTGCTTCTTCATTAAAATCTTTAAGCACATCGTAGCATCGCTGATAATCTACGGATGGTGCGACTAAATACAACTTATCCCACTTGAGCCATCTCATCATCAGATTAAGCAATAATTGCGTCTTACCAGACCCAGATGGACCTATTATAATTGCTCTGATAGAATTTGGTAGCGCTGGATGATGCTTGACTGGCTCTTGTTTTCGTGTTGCTGAGAAATTAATGACATCCATATTGTACAAATATAATAAATAATATGAATTTATATTGTGTTCGATGCAGAGCACCCACCTCCACAAGTGGATTAACAACAATAATAACAAAAAATAAAAACCGTGAGCTTACAGGCAAGTGTGTAAAATGTGGTACAAGCAAATACAGATTTATTTCGTCTCATACGAAGACAGGTGGTGATATCGCTGCTTCACTGGGAAAATTACCAGGGACTCCATGGGCTAAGTATCCTGGTGAGAAGCATCTTCATGGCAAATTGTTTAGTACGACAGGTAATATGGAAAATTTATCTACCAACATTTACACAAATTCAGTACGTGCATTTTGATGTCAGCGCTCCCGATGAAGTTCATCAAGCAAATATTTTGTTTTTAACACATGATACTATTAAAACACATCGACATCAATCACGCACATACAAATACGCATTAACTGTTGTTGATGTTGCAAGTAGATATAAAGAAGCAGAACCACTATCAACAAAAACAGCAGCTGAAGATGCACCTGCGTTTGAACGAATTGATCAATGCGGCGGTCTACGATGAACAAAGCTACTACATGTTGATCCTGGCAAAGAATTTCTTGGTGCAGTAACGTCGATGATGAAACAACATAACTTAAAATCAGACAAGGGCACACCGCAATTCATCGCAATCAGGCAATCATTGAGCGATTTAATCAAACACTTGCTGAACGATTGTTTGGATATCAATATGCACAGGAAATATCCCTAAATCAAGTTCAGAAAGACAAAAGATCTCGTGAATGGGTTGCTGGACTATCAAGTGTGATTGTTGCATTAAATAATGAAATTACTCGTGCAAATTCTATGAAACCCATCAGTAAGATCACAAAAAAATTACATACCAGTACAATGACGTGATTCTTTCTCAAAAGAACCAGTACTAAGTAATGTCATCATCAGCATCATCATCATCATCATCAATCCCTTAACCCAAAAGGTTGTTGGGGCACCACAGCTGACTTTGCAACCAATTCTCTCCATCTTTCCCTGTTCTCTACTGCCCTTTGGGAATCTCCAAATCCCATGCCTGGCCACTCCTTATTGTTGTCTTCCCACCTCTTTTTCTGTCTGCCTCTTCTTCTGCACCCTCATACTGTGCCTTGCAAGATTGTTTTTGCTAGTCCAGATGATCTTGAGACATGACAGTACCACTTCAGTTTGTGCTTTTTTTACGGTGGTCAAGTGGTCTTCATAGGATCCGATGGCTCGTTGGATCCTGTTGTGGACTTCTTCGTTGGTTACATGGTCAATGTATGAGATGCCCAAGATCTTGCGATAGCATCTCATTTCAAAGGTTTGAATCCTTCTTTGTAGATCTGATGTGAGCGTCCATGTTTCACAAGCATACAGAAAGACAGATATGAGAATCGAGCGCATCAGCCTCATTTTGGAACCAAAAGCAATGTTGGTATCTTTCAAGATTGGTCTCAACCTTGTTAGTTTTTGGTTGCTGTTGTCTGGGCAATCCTGCAAAGTATTTCTGGTTTGGACCCCTCGTCTGTGATAATTGATCCCAAGTACTTAAAGCTTTTGACTCCAGCTTCTGTCCACTGACCTTTATTTTTGCACTGATGCCATTGGTGTTGTTTGTCATCAGTTTGTTTTTTTCAGCGCTAATCTCCATAACGCATGCTGTGGAGGTTGTGTTGAGGTGTTCAACCAAGTCAGCCAGTTCTTTTTTTATCTCCTGCTAAACCATCAATATCATCTGCGAAGCGAAGGTTTGTGATTGTTCTTCCTCCAATGCTGACAGTGCCCTTGTGGTCATGCAAGGCACCCTCCATGATCCTTTACAGGAAAATGTTGAAGAGTGTAGGTGACAGTATATATCCCTGTCTCACTCCAACTGTTGTTCGAAACCAATCTCCTCTGCTGCCATTGATGAGGACAGCACTGGTGGCTTTGTCATAGAGGTGATCAACAACCGGTGACTGTAAGATATTTATATGAACCTGGTGAACTTGAAGGGTATAAAAAAAGAGCAACTGATCCTATTTGGAGTGTAACCACACATAAAATTTTCTGTGCGGTAAGATCCATGGGTAGACCTGCAATCTACTGACTAGATTCAACTGCTCCTCAACGTGGACTTGTACACGAACAATTACAAGTAATTCCTTAGGATATACAATTACCACCATCTTCACTTCTATGAAAGGAGGACACCAACACCTCTATATTGATTATAGACAGGTCAGCATCACATTTTCACATGTATGACCGAGACTACTATTAATTCTATCCACGGTAAATTGTCTTGGATCATTATTTGAATACTGCCGCAACATTATTGTGTTACAGCTCACACAAGGATTATTTTGTTGCAGTTTCAGCGTCAAGATAAATTCAACATCAAGATCAAAGTTACATTTATTTTTTTTTTGCCAGATCGCAGCTAATTTTTTCCTTACTAAATCATCACAATTTCTATCAATGATTTCTTCAGTCATTACGCGATCCATGATAACCATCCATAGCTGTGATATTTTTCTAACTTTCGATACCGCTAGATAAACTAAATTTGACCATTTGATGTGATCATCGATAATCCAGATATCTGTATCAGAAATAGTTAATCCTTGTGATGAATAAATCATCATAGCGTATCCTAATATCTATGGAGATTTGTCCATCGTTAATGCGCTCTCAACAGCACTCACATAAACAACAATAATATCATTAAGAACAAGTTTTTGTTTCTCATTAATTCCAGGAATTTTAACTTCAATATTTTGCTTGTGTGTGTCTGCTGGGCGATAACACAATGGCACAGGTAGATCTGAAAACTTTTCTTTATGTAACAGAAATAATTGTTGTTGAAGTGTATCACGACTATCTTCCGACTTACAAGTATCAAATCAGCAGTCCTCCATAAACTCCAAAACTCATTCATCGTAGTCTCTGGAATTACTTCACGCATTATCTCACACTGAATCTTATCTGGCTGCAGTCTGATTAACCTATTAAACTCTTTCAGTGGTTCATCAATAGTTCTATGATCATCAGTTATCTCCTCATAATAATCTACGAACTTTTTCAGCCATTCATGCAGAGATGATCCAACAAAAGGTGGTGGTTGACCATGATCGCCACACATGATAACAGCAGTATTTTTCATCAATAACCAATCAAGAAATATTTTTAATACCTCCAGCGACACCATACATATCTCATCCCAAATAATAATCTTAGGAATATATTTCTCACCCATTCATTGTGAAGTCCATGCATCTCCCTTCCATCGGAAGAAACTGTGATAAGTGCATGATTTAACTCCTTATTCGTTCATTTCTCTGGCAAGCCGGTGAGTCGGAGTTAGTACAACCATATAAAAATTCTAGAATAATTCGATCGCACGTGTTGTTTTACCAGAACCTCCAGGTCCACTGAGATAAATTGTTTTATACCTGGCCACAGGATTATATACCGATGGAGCTGATGACAACTCTGACATAAAACTATTTTCATAATAAATACCCCCAGATCCATCTGGAGGAATGTAATCAGCAGATTCAGAATAATTAAGTATCTTTTCTCGTTTTATTCTCCATTCTCCCCATGATGCATCAGCACTGATATGTAATTGTTTTAGCGATCCTATGTATTTTTTATTGATATAAAATGAATCTATAGCGACTCTAACCGCGGTATCACAAATCTATTTATCGATAATAAATTTGTCGAAACGTACGTGAGCATCGAAGATCTTAAATGAGTAAACTGTGGTGGGTCGCCATCAGTGAAGCTTACAATTGTACCTAATTTAGTTCTGTCCGATAAATTAACATTACTTCAACTTATAAATGTGCTTCTCTCCATTGTATTGGCAATTATAAAATCGAGTTCAGTTTCGTTGATAATTAATCATGTACAATGTCATTTATGATCATATGATCCTCCTTGTGTAAAGTTACCAATTATTTTTCTACCAAGATCTTTTGCAAGTTTATTTTCAAAGTCAGTGATATCAGGATTTTCATCAGGGGAATATTTCTTCTTTTATGGTAACCAAATCTGTTTCTGCAAACGATATGATATTATTGATTTACTTACAACCAACGACATTAATATTTTTACATCAATCATATATCGTAATTAGACTATTGGAGCCCAACATTTTCCTGAAAGATGTCTTCCAAACCAAACATACACAACTGAATGAAGATTACATGCACACTTGAATGACTCAATACATACAAATCCAGTTAAGTCAAAATCTGGTAAGGGTCCATTCATCACAACTCTGGTCATTTCGTGTGTTGGATGTCCAAATCGCTTGAAGTATTCAGAACACTCACCCACTCCAAGAAAACTTCCAGGATAACATGCAACCATATCAACCGAGATAACATCATTATAATCGTATTTAGTATTCCATAATCCGCCATGTCCATATTCGACACAACTGCATTGGACATCTTCAAGAAACTCCAACCATGTTGGTTTTCATGAATTTTCCTTCTGAGCAGCGTGGGCAGCGGCTGATGGAACGGTAAAACAATTACTGAGTAATCATTCGATAACATCATTGATGACATAGTCATTGTTCATGTACTTCTGCGCAAGAGTTTTCATTTCATCGTGGAGAGATTCCATAGATAAATATCTTCATTAGGCCATACAAACTGATCATAATTCGCCGATTCTGAACTTTGAAAAAACAACACAGATACAGGGTCACTCTTGCTAATATTTCTGATAAAATCAAACATGTCACCGTTATAGAATTTAACAGTTCGATTTTGTGGAAATATTGTTATATCCAAAGTCCACGCATGCGCGTTGTCATCAATAATCTCTATCAAAGCACCATTTTATAAAAATATTTCGATTCATACAAAATCTCTCCGGTTAATATCTTCATCTTTTTTGGAAATCTTAATTTTTTTTCTAACACAGCAACGTCCTTCATAGACATTCCAGTATCTTTAACTGTTTCTGCCCACTAATTTATTTATTGTTTTATGCTTAGATCCATTAAACCATTTCCATATATCATGTTTGTGAAGTGTTCTGTAAGTCGCTTAGCAACACAATTCAAGTGAGAAATTTTCATCAGTAGGAGGTCATCAACGTTAGGTTTATCATTCAGAGGATATATCGCATACAGGATATGCTCATTCAAAATATGGTTTGTCGATACCAGTTAGTATTCCTGGTTTGGAATTCTTATTTAACATGACAATATTTCTAGTGTGGTGTAATCGAACAGGATCACGTTTATCACGGATAATCCATGTGTCATCAACTGCTATGATAAATTTTATTCTGAAAATGTATTTTCGTGCAACGTCGAGATAATAATTGTCGCTGCTCGCTTTTCATTTATTGTAGCATCGACATCATGCATAATTCTGAATGTTGACCACAAATGAGCCACACCATCGTTGCGAAATTCTCTCATGGCTTCACGGATACGATTGATTAGAGTTTTATTCATCAAATCAACACCAACCAGAGCTCACCTCGGCAATTCAGGGGTTATTCTGTCCAGATCAAATCTGGCTTTAGAGGGTTTAATTGCAGATAATCTCTCAAATTCCCCATGTTACAATTAAGGCAAATATATATTTAAATTGAAGACTGATTAGATACATAATGATTCAAGCAAAGAATAAATGCAAGTGGTTAATGATTGGTTCTTCAGTTCCTTGTAACAGGGCTTGCGTAAATGAATTCTGTGGATATCACATGCAAAGTGTACGTCACAAAAGTCTAGGACCAAGACTGTGTTTACGATGTGGTGTTGGAGTCAGAGGAGAAACACAGCTGTGTGCAAAATGCAGTGGTAAAAAATACAGACAGCTGAAATGATATTATGATAAAAATAATGATGGCATTGAATCTCCCATAAAAAAAATACTGAAGACTATCTTGCCAGATTTCCACGCTAACAATAAAATAATTTAGACAAATAATATTATTATATAAATGGAGCAAAATGAATTTGTAACACATCCCATCATTCAAAATTATGAGGCATCTCGTGATGGTATCATCAGGAACTGTCGACCAAAAAATCCAGTTGGTGCTGTTGATAATGCTGGTTATCGCAGATTTACTGTTGGAAAAAAAAAAATCTCTGTCATAAATTCGTATACGAGTGTTTTCATGGATTAATCGAAGATGGACGTCATCGGTCATATTGATTCAGATCCGAAAAATAATTTTTTATGTAATTTACAGGCTATTACACAAAGTCAGAATTCTGCATGTGATTGTACTGGGAAATATAGTAAATTTCCCAGGGCGATTAAATCTGTGAACGTGGAGACTGGCAAAGAAATAATATTTCCATCGATATGTGCAGCTGGCAAATATTTTGATATTCACCCGAATTCAGTACAACGTGTAGCAAATAAAATATACAAACTGGCATTTTCAAAGAAGTATAAACAAAAAATAACATTTCAATATTACACACCGTAAGAATTGTGAAGGGATATAACTCTGTCAATCAATGCTTTCCCCAATGGAGTGTTTTTGCAGTAGTCTCACTTGTATCTGTGTAATATCATATGACTGCTGTGATTATTTATTTTTTGTGTGTGTGTCTCACATACTGTATTTCTTGTCCTGTTGACTCTGTCATTGACTACAACAGGGGTGGACTCTGTCCCTGGCAAAGTCAGGGTGTGTCCCTGTCTCTCTTCCATGTTACATCTTCTGACTTCATCCCTGATAAATTCAGAAAAGCAAGAAGCATATCATTCACAATTTTGATGTGTATTGTACATGCCTCCCCTGCATGCAATCCAGGTAAGCTATTTTTAGATTTCCAGGTAAGATAGTTGTACAGGAGTACAATCGACCTGCATGTACTTTAACTCCCAAATGACATCCGGCAGAAATGTATGTGCGATTATTAAATGCAGATATTTTAAACGGTGTTTGGAAACTGAAATAAATTTACGGAGCAGTTAACACAACAATTGTGATTTATTGTGATTTATTCAGCATACTGATCACTTGCAGGAATTGCCCGTTAGACAACTTCATATTAAGATTTCAAACATATATCTGTAAGGATGATCATTGGTCCAGTGCTAACGTGGTGGATTCTCATACTCGAGGTCTGGCGTTCCAATCCCGTGACTGACAAACTTGTCGATGGTGAGCGATTATTTTGCATTTATAAGTGCAGGCTCCAGCCAAAGGAGAATTCATGTACACCTCCCCACCACGTTGTTCGACGTGGTGAATGTTGTTTTGCACTTTCCCCGGGGTTTCATATGGAGGGGGGGGGGGTGCATGAAATTGTGAAGCCCAGACAACTCTCTGAATCTCTAAAATTTTGTTTCGCATATAGGGATTCACCAGGGGGTATGTCTATGCACGAATTTTAAAACTGGAGCCTTTAAAAATAAACAGTAGCAGTGATGAGCTCTCAACCTCATTGAAGGATAGCCCCACACAAGGACATTCAGAAAGAATGTCAGCCAAAAAGAAAACAAAACTTCATGAAGGGTGCCCATCGGCCATAAGAAAGGTCTCATAAAAGGACCCTATGGAACGACAAATACTGGCAAATGAAGGGACCCCATGGAATGGTAACCGCTCATCATTGCTACTGTTTATTTTTTGCTTTTTATTCTGATTCAGAAATATTTTTATTTTTATATTTTATTCTGATTTAGAAATATTTTTATTTTTATATTTTTATTCAGATTCAGATTTATTTTTATTTTTTTATTTTTATTCAGATTCAGATTTATTTTTATTTTAAACAAATATTTATCATATAATGAATTCCGAAAATTTTAATTCAATTATTTCGGAGATTAAAAAATTAAATGATGAGGATATAGAATTATCTGAACATTTGGATCCTGAAAAAAATCACAAATGATTTTGAAGCGCTACAGGAATGGAAATACGATGGGAGATATACACTAAGCAGCTGAATACAGATTTATTAATTTACTTCAACAAGCCGTGAAACAATCTCTATTTTATGTCGATTATGAGGATATTCAAAAATTTTTTTCACTCGCAAACACGATTGAGAAAGTTAGATCCGAGTTATCATGCGAATACGAAACAAAAAATATTGTTAAGTTCACATGTGCGACAGCTGAAAAAACTTACATACGACTGTAAACTCGATGACAAGGTCACTGATGAAGTAACTGACGAAAGTTAAGAGGGATTGTGAAAGTGAAAGTGTTAACACCGAATAATAGCGCGTGTAATATTTATTCTGATTCAGATTATAATATTTATTCTGATTCAGATTATATTTATTCAGATTCAGATTATATTTTTAATATTTTTAATTTTTTTTTTCCATTAATCGAGAATTTTTTACTATATCGATTACATCGTCGATAATCTTACTACGAAGTTTGTTTAGACAATAACACACCATTAAATGTTGTGCATGGTTTAGTTTTTCTATCTCAGCAATTATTCCATCCATTATATTCATTTATGTGATTTAATTTAAGAAGAGATCAGTCACGAAGGCGAAGATCTACGATCTCACATACAAACTTATTGTCAAAACTTCATGTCACAAATCAAGAAGGTGTCCGTTCTGGTAAGTCTAAAATGTATCCGAGATAATAGTGGATTATGACATCGTAGATAAACCGGATTAACGGGTACTGACACAATTAAAAATCCAGGAGGTACTTCAGGGGTAAATAAATAAAAGATATATCCTTGCTGTGATTGTCTGAATCTTTCTAGATCTACTTTATAACTGCCATCGATGGCGTCGCAAACTAAATTAATCGCGATAGTAGATGTAATATTAACAACACCTGGTGATATATGATGACCACCGCCGTCAGGATCATTGTTGTGTTTGAGAATAATCGCCAGGAGGGATATTTTTCTCCATGCAGCAATAATTTTGGAATAGTATTCATTGATGATATCACTGACGTTTTTCTTTAGCTCACCTGCGTTAAATCCAAAAAAAATTTATTTTGGTAAATCTGCCTCTGATAACGAATATGAGATCATGAAAGATTCTTTATACATTAAACTCCCAATTTTATCATTGGGGCTGCTTTCAATCAACGCTTGTATGATTCCTTGATGAAATTTTTTGAAA
>JAECUM010023030.1:0-15885 GCA_016617855.1 Megalonaias nervosa | reverse complement strand
TAATTTTTCCCAGCGAAGCAGCAACGTCACCGCCGATTTGTGTCTTCGACGAAATAAATCTAAATTTTTTTGTGCCACATCGCTCACATTTACCTGTAAGAGCACGTTTTTTATTTTTAGTTGTCACTGTAGTTAATCCACTAGTTGGCGTAGGTGCTCTACATCGAACACAATATAAATCCATGATATAAATTATTATGGATATAACTGACTTCTCAACGACACGAACACGTGAGCCAGTTAAATATTATCCGGCACTACCAGATTTTATAAGGATGATAATAATTGGACCATCTGGGTCTGGTAAAACACAATTATTACTTAATCTGATAATGAGATGGATGAAATGAGATAAGTTGTATTTAGTGGCGCCATCCGTAGATGATCAACGATGTTATGAAATACTTAAGGATTTTAATGAAAACGCATCGTCGTTGTATGAAGATGGTAATGATATTATCGATTTTATCACCGATATTGATGAAGCTGCATCCGTAGATGATCTCGATGGATCTATTAATAATTTCGTTGTATACGACGATGTTATGCTGGACAAACAAACAAACCCAGCTAGGATATTTTCACGAGGTAGGCATAAAAACACAGATGTGATTTATATTACCCAGCGATATACACAAATACCAAAAAGTGATCAGAGATAACTGTAACATTTTAATTGTGTTTAACGGAGTAGATACACATACGTTACGAAACATTCATCAGACTTGGTGTTCAGGGGATATGGACATGATTAAGTTTAAAAATTTCTTTGCACAAGCTCAAGCTACCCCGTTTGGATTTATAACAATAAATTTGCATGATCCTAGGTCAAGGTACCGTGTTGGTCTCGATACAATTTTTGGTTGACACTACAGCACCAGAGAGGGTGCGACCAAAAGTAAGTATTCAGCACGTAAAAGATCACTCACAAGGGAGTGAAAAAAAGAAAACGCTTCAAAAATAAAGAAAAAAAAATGATCCAAAGTAATTGGTTGGTTGGAGGCTTCGGTTTGACGTTATTGACCTTGTATTTTCGGCTTTTGAGCATCCCCCTTTAAGGCAAACATAATTCAAGCAAGTGGTCTGTTCACCCTCTCTGCTGCTACACACCTACATCACTATAAGTAGGTCATAATATTGTTCTAGGAAGACGAGTATTAGATATTGCCTTTGAACTGTGTATTGAGTGAGTGTGAATATTGTATGTAAGTTCTGCTTCTACCCAACAATTGCCTAAGGGATTCTTTATCGGGTAATTGACGTACTGCCCTTTTTTATAGGTCGCTACATTGATTTCTGATCTAGTATGAATAAAACAGAGTCAGTGCGATGACCAGAAAGATAATAATAAGAAACACTGTTGTTTGGCGGAGTAATATACTCATAAATGTAAAAAAAAAATCACTTTTCGATTTTACATTTTTAGGTAGAGTATTCCATATAAGTATAGAAGAGTTAATGAAAGATATTTTCTTAATTCAAGTCTGGCATGTAATATTGAGAAGCTTTGTCGATTATAGAAATCAGAGAGGAAGCAGTTCATTTTAATAAATTGATCAATAATTATAAATCATTCTATGAAAAAAGCGTCGCCTTTATGGTACCGGTGGCAATCTGCATTGCTCATAAACAACGCGTGCGTGGGCACTTCTGGTTAGACTTGTGACCATCCTAGCGGCCTCTAACTGAAACCTCTCCAATCTGTCCATCGAAAAAGACATCTGCATATTCTAAGACAGGACTTATATATGATAAGTCAATTATGCCTAAGGATTTTCTTCTCAGTTTATATTTTGACGAATCTTAAACTATTTAGAAATTTAGATGTTTTCATAAGTATATTTTCAACATGTAGACTCCATGCATTACTAAGTGTGAGGCCCACATATTGATGACTGTCAACAAGTGCAAGTGATTATTTTGTAACTTCAGTTTCGGAAAGAGTGGGTTATTCTTTTTGCTGAAAAATATTGCTTCAGATTTTGCTATCTTTATCAGTAGAGATAATGTTTAAAACCGTATATATAAAAAGGTTACATCGTATAGGAAAAGTGACTATAAAAATAAATTAAAAATGCAGCTTGTAAAAGAACTTGAAAAAATGACACAAAGATATTTTGGAACTTATTTCAAGACAGATGCAACTTTGGTTCCAGTACGATTTCACGAGAAATGGTTCCATCATTTTTTGTGCTGTTTTTAATCCATTATTACAAACGTTGACATGTAAATTTGATACTTCTGAACATGCAAAACTAGTTAGTGAAATTCTTGCGGATAACGTAAGAGCAGCTATTTCAATGTCTAAAGTCTGAGAAAACTGCAAGTAGTGATGGCTGAATTTGCTAAAGTAGCCGAATGTTGTGTTGCACCTCTATTGACTCGTCTGTTTAATGCATTGTTTCAAGAATCTTACTTTCCTAACGACTGATGCCTAGTAATAAGTATACCTTTCCATAAAAAAGGGGACAAAGGTAGCTCAAATAATTACACGGGAATTTGTCTGATACCCTTATTAATTAAGGTATTCATATCAATCTTGAAAACGAGGATTACAAATATGTCATGTGAAGAGTAGCTATTTCATCGGTCATATCAAACTTATCATTGGATTGTTGGTCTTGTTGAGCCTGGAAGACTAATTTCACAGGTGTACTTAACTCGATCCACACATGAGATTTCGAACTGTAGCGAGTGATGACATGATATACGTTTCACCTCCAAGAGGCAGCGGAAAATGCAAAGTTTTACCGGTGGATCAAACGAACTAGGCCTATCATTCAGATTAACAACGACTTAGATTAAATGTGTTAATATGTGCCATCGTAGTGGCTCGAATTCATCCGGAGAAGAATAAAAGAGTAGGATAGAAAAGATTATGGAAAAGAATTAGAAATTCAGACAAAAACAGACCCAGAGAACGAGGAGAAGCAGCTTTCTGTTCGGAACAGACAGGTAGTTCCAAAGAGACTGTGTACGTTGCTGCTGTAATGCAAAAACCTTCAAGACGTGTTGACACTTAGTTATAGGTTGAAAGTATATATTTAATCGTTTGTGAAGCTCTCATGTTTCGAGTACCGGATTTCCCAGACTATGTTATTAAAATAACCAGAGGATTTCTTGGCTACAATTACTATTGTAACAAAATATAACCAAGGATTAACCAGTCAGGAGCAATATATTCATTGCCGAGAGAGATTCGTGGACGTTTAGCCTTCATAATTTGCATTCTTGATGGAAGAGAAGGAATTAACAGCTCTACTAATTGCAAGTGAACACAGTCCATTCCAACCTGTTACGCATGAAAGGCAAGAACGCCTGAAGCATGACTTATTGTATGGATCAGAGTGAAAAGAAGCTTGCAAAGAATAATTATGATGTGGTGCTACTTATGTTAACCCTCTTTCGTTAATAAATCCAAGGGTACTTTTACCCGAAAAGAGACATACTGCTAAAAATCGTTTCCACTATTGGTGTTTAATGTACATATTTTGATGCATGTCTTCAGCAAAAACTAACTAAATAAAATTTTAAAACCCCATTTACTCCGTCTTGTATGTGATAGTATGGCTGTGTGTATAGAGTGTATATAAACACTACAACACTTTTGGCGTGGTGTGACATTATGTTTGTGTGATTTTATCCCCCTTCTTTCACGTCGTTCTCATTTCGTTAGGTAGTTGGTGTGGGGTTTTAGTCAATACACACGACGTGTTGGATGGTATTTAATAAGTATGTTTTGGATAGTTATCAAAAATTAGTGTGTTGAATAATAATCAAAAGTGGGTGCTGGATAGTAATGTAAAGTGGGTGTTGGATAGTACTCACAATGTCAGTGCTGGGTTGTAATCAAAACCATATGTGCTGGACAGTAATATATAGCGGCTGTTTGATAATACTCAAAATGTGAGTGCTGGATTGTAATGAAAACGTAAGTGCTGTATTGTAATCAACACATAGGTGCTGGACAGTAATCTATAGTGGCTTTTGGATAGTACTCAAAATGTGAATGATTGATAGTAATCAGTGGTTGTTGGAAGTACTCAGAACGGAGGTGCTGGATAGCAGATCACTAAGTATTTGATATCAGATAACATAATGTTAAATTCCCGTTGTGCCCCGTAAATGTTTCAGCATGGAAACATAATGATACACTTTTACCTTGTACCCCACAAAGCTGCCTATATCAATGAGGTCAACAACTACGAACAATATAGCCTCTGTTAAATTCCCCCTTAAGTCCTGTATCAACATCGCAATATTAATCCACAGAGTAATACTAATTTTCCTTTGTTTGAACATTATTTATTCAAGAAAATATTTTCATGTATCATTTATAACAACGTAATGTATATATGGGGATTCAGTAAAAAGCTGAAAGCTTGTTGAAAACTGTATCCGATATTAAAGAGTAATTTTAAAAATCAATAATTGTCTACCGATTAATTCCCATTGTGCCTCATAGAGGCGCATATTGCTACTGCGGTACAGCAGTCTGAGGACAAAAAAGATGCAAATGATTTAAAGAAAACACATCAATTGTTACATTAGCCTTTCGTGCACGCACCAGTCCAATTTAACGCTACAAATACAGCAATTATTAGATATCATTCCTTTAGCAGCAGAGGAGGTGAACAGACCACTTGTCTGAATTGTCATTTGTCTAAAAAATAAAGGTTCCTACGAAGGCTGAAAATAAGGTCAATAACGTCAAACCAAAACCTCTAACTGACCATGAGATTTTCTCTAATTGCGTTAGCTCATTTTGTTATTTTATCTTTGACTCTTTGTTTTTATTTTATGATGTGTTTCATTTACTCGCCGGGTCACTCAATATTGGTCGTTCACCTCCTCTGCTGCTGTAGTAATTAACCAAAGATTTTATCCAGACCTATACGATACCTGGATCTTGGGTCTTGTAAATTTATCGTAATAAATCCGAACGGAACAGCTTGTGCTTTTGAAAAGAAGTTTTTAAACTTAATCATGTCCATATCCCCTGAACACCAGGTATAATAAATATTTTGTAAAGTATAATTATCTACTCCATTAAACACAACTAAAATATTGCAGTTGTCTCTGATCACTTTAGGTATTTGTGTATATCGCTGAGTAACATAAATCACGTCAGTATTTTTGTGTCTGCCTCTGGAAAATATCCGAGCTGGATTTGATTGTTTGTTCAGCATCACATCATCATATACTACGAGGTTATTAATAAATCCATCTAGGTCATCTACAGATGGAGCTTCATCAATATCGGTGATAAAATCAATAATATCATTTCCGTCTTCGTTCAATAATTTTTCATTTTTATTAAAATCTTTAAGTACTTCATAACATCGTTGATCATCTACAGATGGTGCTACTAAATATAATTTATTCCACTTGAGCCATCGCATTATCAGATTAAGTAATAATTGTGTCTTACCAGATCCAGATGGGCCTATTATAATCATTCTAATAGAATTTGGTAGTGCTGGATGGTGCCTTACTGGTTCTTGTTTTCGTGTCGCTGAGAAGTCAATTATATCCATATAATAAATGATATGGATTTAATATATTGTGTTAGATGCAGAGTACCAACCCATACTAGTGGATTGACAACGACAATAACAAAAAATAAAAGACGTGCAATTACAGGCAAATGTCTAAAATGTGGCACAAAAAAATATAAATTTATTCCTCTTGACTTGTCAGTCAAAGGTGGAGATATCGCTGCTTCATTAGGGAAATTACCAGGAGCTCCATGGGCTAAATACCCTGGTGAGAAACATCTTCCTGGATACAATTATTGTGGTCCTGGAACTCGACTTGATATCCGACTTGATGATCAAGATGAACCGCGACCTGGAGAGTATCCAATAAATAAGATTGAACAAGCGTGTCATGTTCATGATGTTGCGTATAAAAGTAAAGATTTACAACAACGGCATCTCGCAGATGTGAAATTAATTCATGTGGTAAATTCTATACCCGATAAATCTTTCAGAGAAAAACTCGCTAGTTTTCTAGTAAAATCTGCTATGAAAGGTAAAATAATGCTAGGAGCTGGGTAATTAATTATATAACTATTATAATGGAGTCTATTTATTATAGTCCAAAAGGATATTGGAGAGGCAGAGCAGCGATTAGTAAACTTGCTGAATTAGCAAAGTCTCACGTTCTGTTGCTGCAAATTGGTTAGCACGACAGGCAACATGGCAAATTTATCTACCACCACCTAGAAAAATTCATTACGCACATTTTGATGTCAACACCCCTAATGAAGTTCATCAAGCAGATATTTTATTTTTACCACATGACACCATTAAAATTGGTAGACGTCAATCACGCACGTACAAATACGCGTTAACTGTCGTTGACGTTGCAAGTAGATATAAAGAAGCAGAAACACTATCAACAAAGACAGCAACTGAAGTTGTATCTGCGTTTGAACGAATTTATCAACGAGGACCGTTGCGATGGCCACAACTATTACAGGTTGATCCTGGCAAAGAATTTCTTGGTGCAGCATCATCGTTGATGAAAAAGCATAACGTTAAAGCAGACGAGGACACACTGAAATTCATCGTGATCAGGCAATCGTTGAACGATTTAATCGAACACTTGCTGAGCGGTTATTTGGATATCAATATGCAAAGGAAATATCCACTGACTTTAAGTCCGGGGAGAGATCTCGTGAATGGGTTGCAAGGTTACCAAGTGTGATACCTGCGTTAAATAATGAAATTACTCGTGTATCTTCTATGAAGCCTGCTAATGCAATTACAAAGAAATATATACCCCGTAGCGATGGCTACGGACAATGACGTGAATCTTCCTCTCAACCAGTATTAGGTAATGTGATTGTAAGATATTTATATGAACCTGGTGAACTTGAAGGTGGTAAAAAAAGAGCAACTGATCCTATCTGGAGTGTGACTACACATAAAATTTCTAGCGTGGTTAGATCCACAGGTAGACCTGCAATCTACAGACTGGATTCGACGGCTCCTCAACGTGGATTTGTACGTGAACAATTACAAATAATTCCTAAAGACACACAATTACCACCACCTTCACTTATGTAAACTTGCACCCCTACGTCGATTACATTCAAGACACGTTAGCATCACATTTTCGCGTGTGTGACCAAGACTACTTTTAATTCTATCCACGGTGAACTGTCTTGGATTATTATTCAAATACTGCCACAACATTATTGTGTTACAACTTGCACAATGATTGTTCTGTTGTTGTTTCAGCGTTATAATAAATTCAATATCAAGATCAAAGTCACGCTTATATTTTTTGCCACATTGCTTATAACTCGCTAATTGTTTCTTTATGACAACAAAGTCGCTGGTGATTTCTTCTGTTATCACGTAATCTATGATAATCCTCCGCAGCTGAGATATTCTTCTGACTCGAGACACTGCGAGATAAACTAAATTTGACCATTCGATCCGATCATCGACAATCCAAATATTTGTATCAGAAATAGTTAATCCCTGTGAAGAATGAATTGTTATAGCGTATCCTAATTTCCATGGAGTTTTATCCATCTTTAATGCACTCTCAACAACATCAACAGCATCCAAAAGAATATCATTCAATACAAGATTTTGTATCCCACCACCAGGAATTTCAACTTCAATATTCTGTCGTCGAGTATCTGCTGGGCGATAACACAATGGTACAGGTAGATTTGAAAATTTTTTTTAATGTAACAGAAATAATTTCTCTTGCAGTTCATCACGAACTATCTTTCTACTTGCGACTATCAAATAAGCAGGTCTCCATAAATTCAAAAAATCATTCATCGTAGTTTCTGGAATTACTTTACGCATTATCTCACACTGTATTTTATCTGGCTGTAGTCTGATTAACCTTTTAAACTCTTTCAGCGATTCATCAATAGCTCTATGATCATCATTTATTTCTTCGTAGTAATCTACAAATGATTTTAACCATTCATGCGGCGATTGACCGACGAAGGGTGGTGGTTGACCATGATCGCCACACATTATTACGGCGGTATTTTTAGTCAATAACCATTCAAGGAATATTTTTAATATTTCTAACTATACCGTGTCTGTCTCGTTCCAGATAATATACTTAGGTATATATTTCTCACCCATTCGCTCAGGAGTCCATGTGTCTCCGCACCATCTGAAGAAACTATGATATGTACATGATTTTACTCCTCGTTCTTTTATTTCTCTGGCGAGTTTATGTGTATGTGTCAAAACAATTATATCTGAATGGTTGTTCAGGAATAATTTAATCGCACGAGTTGTTTTACCTGAACCACCACATCCATTAAGATAAACAGTCTTATGTCTAGCCACAGAATCATATACAGATGGTGCAGATGACAATTCTGATATTTGATTATTCTTGTAATATATTTCCTTAATTTCAATGTCGGCAGATTCAGAATAACTAAGTATATTTTCTTGTTTTATTCTCCATGATCCCCATTCACCATTACCGAGTAGCGGTTTTAACAAATCCGTATATTTTTTTATTTATATAAAACGAATCTGTAGCATCTCTGACAGCGTAACGAGGAAATCTATTTATCATCGACAATAGATTTATCGAAACGTACGCTAGCATCGAAGATCTTAAATGAGTAAACTGAGGTGAGTCGCCATCAATAAAGCTCACAATTGTACCTAGTTTGGTTCCGTCTGATAAATAAGCGTTACTTCGATTTATAAATGTGTTTTTTTTTTTTCCCGTTGTATCAGCGATTATAAAATCGAGTTCAGCATCGTCCATAATTAATCTTGTACAGTGTCGTTTATGATCATATGATCCTCCTTGTGTAAATTTACCGATTATCTTTCTACCAAGATCTTTTGCAAGTTTCTCATCGCTTTTTTTCCTGCATTTAGATATATTATCAGCAATTTTAACAATATCATCTTCGTTAAGATCAGGAAATTCTTTCCGGACATCATCAATATTAAATCTATCCGGTTCTGGTAACCAAACTTGTTTCTGTGGACGATACGATATAATCGCTTCATTTACCTTCGATGATATCAATATTTTATTATCGAGCATATATCGTAATAGTACTATTGGAACCCAACATCTTTCTGAAAAATGTTTTCCAAACCAAGTATAAGTAATCAGATGGAGATTTTCCGTAAACTCAAATGATTCTATATAGGCGAATCCAGTCAGGTCAAAATCTGGTAAGGGTCTGTTTATCGCAACTCTGGTCATCTCGTGTGATGGATGTCCAAATCTCTTCAAGTATTCAGAACACTCTCCGTATCCAAGAAAACTTCCAGGATAACACGCTACAATATCAACTGAGATAACGTCGCTATAATCGTATTTAGTATTCCATAATCCACCGTGCCCATATTCAATACAACTTTTCTGGACATCTTCAAGAAATTCCAATCGTGTCGGTTTCCATGAATTTTTCTCCTGAGCAAAGTGAGCAGCAACTGATGGAACGATAAAACAATTATTCAGAAATTGTCCAACCTTGACATCGTCAGAAGTATATTTCAGCGCAAGATTTTTCATTTCTCTATGAAGAGATTCTGTACGATAAATATCCCCACCAGGCCGTACAAACTGATCGTAATAATCATATTCTGAACTTTGAAACAACCAAACAGATACAGGGTCACTTTTAATGATATTTCTGATAAAATCAAATATATGACCATTATAAAATTTAACCGTTCTGTCTCGTGGAAATATTGTTACTGCCACAGTCCATGCGTGTGCGTTATGATCAATAATATCTATCAAAGCTCCTCTTGATTCATATTTCGATTTATACAAAATCTCTCCGGTTAACGTCTTCACTGTCATTGGGAATTTTAATATCTTTCCCAGCTCAGCAACGTCGCTGATAGACGCTCCGGTATCTTTAACTGCTTCTGCCCACTCATTTATTTTTTTACGTCGTAAATCCGTTAAACCATTGCCACGTATCGCGTTTGTGAAGTGTTCTGTAACTCGTTCAGCTACACAATTTATTCTTAACTCTGACAGTCTCATCGGCTTGAGATCATTGACGTCAGGTGTATTATTCAGCGGATATATTGCATAGACAACCGCAGTCACAGGATACGCTCATTCGTAATACGGTTTGTCAATACCAGTCAGTATTCCGGGTTTGGATTTGTTATTTAATGTAACAGTGTTATTTCCAGTAACGCGTATAGGGGCGCGCTTATCATGAATAATCCAAGTGTCTTCGTCTGTATTTACAATAAATTTTACTAGAATAATATATCGCTTATTGTCGAGATAGTTGATAATATTTTTACCTCGTTCGTCACTCATTCTAGCATCGATGGTATTCATGATCCTGAATGTCGACCACACATGAGCCGCACCATCGTCTCGAAATTCCTTCTTGGCTTCACGGATACGTTTAGTTATATCCATATTTGTTAAAGCCAGATCTTGCATCGAAGAACTAAATTTAGATTTTTGTAGTTTATCAAGATCAAATCTAGCTCCCGCTGAGACGGCGGAAGGTTCAATTGCGGATAATTCCTCCATTATTATAATTAAGACAAATATATATTTAAACTGAATTTTAGTATATATATAATGATTCAAACAAAGAATCGATGTAATTGGCTTATGATCGGATATACGTCTCCTTGTAACAAAGCATGCGTAAATGAATTCTGCGGCTACCATATGCAAAGCGTCAGACATGGGGGTCTAGGACCAAAACCGTGTGTGCAGTGTGGTGTTGGAGTCAGAGGAAAAGCTCAGTTATGTGTAAAATGCGGTGGTAAAAAATATAGAGAACTAAAACGATATTACGATAAAGGAAAATGTCGAATCTCCTATAAAAACCGCAGAAGATTATCTCGCTAGATTTTCAAAATAATGATTTAAACAAATAATATTATTATATAAATGGAGCAAAATGAGTTTGTAGCGCATCCAATTATTAAAAATTATGAAGCATCTCGTTATGGTGTGATCAGAAACTGCCGATTGAAAAAACCAGTCGGTAGTGTTGATAAATTTGGTTATTTTGTATTTAATACCGGTGGAAATAAAAATTATTTCTCACATTTATTCATCTATGAATGTTTTCATGGGGGCATTAAAGATGGACTTGTAATTGATCATATTGATGGAAATCCAAAAAATAATCATTTATGTAACCTGCAAGCTATTACGCAGAGTCAGAATTCTGCACGTGGAAATACAGGAAAGTGTAAAATATTTGGAAAGAGAGCTATTAAAGCCGTAAATGCAGAAACAGGCCAAGAAATAACTTTTCCATCAATAAATGCAGCTGCCAAATATTTTGGCATACATCCACAATCAGTACAATTTGTCGCAAATAAAACATACAAATCTTCATTTTCAAAAAACTACAATCAGCGGATAATATTTGAATATATCCTTATTGTGTCAGACGATTAAACGAGATAACCCTGTACTCTTGTAGGTGGGTCAATGATACTTAAAATAAAAAAAACAGAATAAATAAATATTTATTTTACTGTATAGTTCAACTCTGTCAATTTTGCCAAGGGTTTTGTTTAGCAATCACCACAGTCGAAGGTCCACCTTCACTGTCGCTGCTCTCAGTGTCACTTTTGACAGAATCAAATGACATAATCTTTCTCAACTGCATTACATGGTTACTCACAATCTTTTTTCTTTCGTACTCGTGAGACAATTCGGATCTAATCTTTTCGATTGAACGTGCAGGAGGTGCAAATAGCTTTACCTGTGTGTCATTTACCATTGCCAAGGATTCTAATATAGATTGATAAATTAATTTCATGAATCTATAATCAGATGGTAATGTATATTTATTATCGAATTTTCGTTGTTGTAATGATTCAAAATCACACATAATTTTCTGAGGATCAAGATTATCAGATATCTTTATTCCGTCACGTTGTAATTTTTAATAGCAGAGATAAAATCGTTAATATTTTCGTAGTTCATTATATAATAAATATTTGTTTAAATTAAATCCGTATAATAAAAAAAAATATAAAAAAAAATATCAAAAATAATCAGTAGTATCGTAAACGGTTACCCGTCACTGGGGCCCCTTCATTGCCTGGTTCCTTTGAGGGGTCCTTTGCATGATGATTGTCTTTCTTATGACCGTTATTGGCACCCCACAAAGTTTTCTTTTTGGCAACATTCTTTCTGAATGTTTCTTTATGGGGTACTCTTCAATGAGGTAGAGAGCTCACGCATGCTACTGATTATTTTAGGGAGCTTGCATAGACACATCCCCCAGCGAATCACTAAACAAAACGAAACTTTAGAGATTCAGAGGACTGTCTAGGCACTGCGAATTCAATAACCCCCCACCAAATCACCACCACCACGTTGTTTGACGTGATGAGAGGTTATTGAATTCCTTGGAGCTTTGCTGTCGACACTTGTCAACCACAGGAATCGAACTCGCGGCCGTCAGTATGATAATCCAACGTTATAACAGTGCACCACTTTCCGATTCACATAAATATACGTTTTAAAATTATCATATAGTTAACCCAATACTGAATAAGCAGGCAAATTACGTACGAGCAGTATACTGAATAAAATCACAATTATTGTAGAACTGTAGCATAGATTTACTTCAATTTCCAAACACACTTCATAAAATATGATAATTCTACACAGGAAGTCCGGAAGTTGAAGAGTACATGCAGATCAATATAACATGCCACACCTGGCGTGTACATGCAGATCAATATAACATGCCACACTTGGCGTAGTGAATAAAATTAGTTATTGTAGAACTGTAGCATGGATTTACTTCAATTTTCAAACACACTTCATAAAATATACTGTATAAAATAATCGCACATTAATTTTCTTTATAAGTTTTCGTTTGCTAGGTTAACATACATATGTACAACTGCGTTTGTAATATATTATAGGTAACGACGTAGTAACAAGGGAGATAATCGTTTAATTTACTCTACAGAGAGAGTTTTTACTCGGCAGAGTTATCTCGCTTCATTATATGTGTAATTGCCTCAAACATATATTATTATAAGAAATTTGATTATTATTCAGATTTTAACAATTTTGAGTACTGTTTAACCCATCAGATTGAAGAATTTGTAACCATTTCATTAATCAGAGCACCATTTAACCCATCAGATTGAAGAATTTGTAACCATTTCATTAATCAGAGTACCATTTAACCCATCAGATCGAGAAATTTGTAACCATTTTATTAATCAGAGTACCATTTAGCCCATCAGATTATGAAAAATCAGTAAAACAAAAACATAATATAGTATTTCAGAATCAGATTTTTTTCCCCCCTGATTATATCAGGGAATATTTACTCGGACGTTCTACGATAACGCTCTATGGGCGTACATACAGATTAATATTTAATTCTTCATTTCTTAAATCCAGAACGTGTCCTGTCTGGTCAGTAAGTTTGAAATGTATCCTTGATAATAACGGATTATGTACATGTAGATAAACGGGATTAATTGGCTCAGATACAATTAACCACCCAGGTGGAGCTTGAGGACTGAATGAATATATTATATATCCTTGCTGGGCCTGGCTTGACTTTGAAAGATCTACTTGATAGCTGCCATCAATTACGTCACATACTAGATTGACTGCGATTGTTGATGTTATATTAACAATACCAGGTGAGATATGGCGGCCTCCACCTTGTGGATCATTATTATATTTAAGAATGGTTGGTGGCGGGATTAATTTTCTCCATGAATCACATATTCTTTTAAAATGTTCATCAATAAGATCATTAACTGATTTCTTTAGCTATTCAGAGTTAAATCCTGGAATTATAAATGTTGGCAGCTGTTCTTCTGTAATTCCATAAAATTTAAGAGATACTGTTTTAAATAAACGTCTATAACTTACACGCTGAATTGGGCCGTCTTCATTAACTGTATAATTATTAAAAAATCTATCTACCGGTGCGTTTAATGTTTTTTCTCTGTCAACGATAGCCTTATTTGCATATTCTAAGTCTGATGCAACTTGATTCAAATGTTGTATTGTTTCAATTATTTGATTTTTTTAAATCATTGTCATAACGTTAATTGTTGATATTCTTGTTGTACCTTTCTTACCTTGAATGAAATCTATAAAATGAGTATAATGTTTATAACCAGCATAAGCCGGATTCTCCATAAATGGATAAGTTTTTTGATATTCTGGTATTTTTATAAATTTTTATATATATATATATATATATATTAAATTAGATCGTTGTGGTTCTGGTGGGCCTTTATAAACTGGTTCAACTTCAAGCCAGCCTAATACTGATCTAATCGAACTTTGATAAATATCTACAGAATAATCAGGAGAATTTATTTCAATCGCTGCTGATAATGTTGGTTCGTAAGCAGTAATTGCTATTTTTGATTCTTTTCCTGTAATAGATTTAATTTGCGCTGGAATTCATCATTGATCTGTTCTATTTGATAACTGCCCGTTGGAATACTAACTACTTGCCAATCAGGAGTTCCATCAGGTTTATTCTTATTTGCAAATACCAGCGAATTATTCGGTTGTAGTCCACCGAATGGTTTTGATCTAATATTTGGCCAACTATAATAAACTCGTAATTGTGCTAATGCTATTTCTTTTGCTCGAATTGCGGTTGAAAAGTTAACGCTAAACTCAGGATTGGTCGAACTTAATGATATCATAGTAGTTTTTGACGGTGCTGTATTAGTGAAGATCTGTTGAAGTAATTCTCTTGACTCAGTCAAGGACGCTGACATTATTATTATTGTCATTATTTTAAATCGGGAATTTAATTCTCCATTTTTTCTCCTTGGCTATTGTCAAGGAATACTTCATCGTAGGTTTTCATTATCGTTGCGAACTCCTCATCAGATATTTTACCATCGCTGAGGTACGACGAAAGATATGACGATAGTTTAGAGTAAGCTGTTGTTGCTGTATGTAATTTTATTATATACTTGTGTAATTTATCATTTGTACATGTAGCTATCTTCTTAGCGATAATACTGAGAAGTTGAAGTTGAAACGACAATTGTTACAACTGCAGGCGCTGTCATTGTTATTGTTGATAATAATAATAATAATCCGGTTCCACCAATAATAGCAGAAACTGAGTAAACAATTATATCAATGACAACCATACGTCTGCGATATTTTTTTACTTTTACTATATAATCGTCGATGATATTTTTTATTTCAATCTGACATTTACATATTTGATTGTATCTGTGACGTTGAACGTCGATGTGGGACTGGGGTCCTTGGGTTTGATTCATTATACTTAATGACGTTGTCATTTAATTAGGCAATTAATTGAGGAGGTTCAGCTACGAATTCCAGACACCACCAGTAACGTCTCAGGGGCATTTCCGTTGATGTCAACGTAAATGTTTCTTTGGTGTTCTTATTTAGGATCACCAGGAGAGGATTATAATGTACATTCGGTGATGATGAAGTGGCCGCAGTAATTTCCAAACCATACATGGACAGCCTGTATAACCCAGTTACTTCTGCGGTATGTTCGAGACTGTTATCGCGCGGTGTCCATGTTGATGATCCTGATGCTACTGTGTACAAGATATTGTTAATTTGTTTGTGTGGAATTTTAATCAGATTAGTTTTACTAACAATATTAGGGATTCCACTGACAATATCATTGAGTTTCGTGTTAACGTCGACGAGTTTAATATCAACATTTGGTGGACTTCCAAAAAATCATTAATGGTTCTGTTTATGTTTCTGCGAAAATTCATAAACAGTTGTACATGATTAAAAAATTCAGTTTTGAGCGTGGTCATTCCATCATTGATTGTTCTTAACGAAGTTGTTACTGGAATTTCCTTATCATCGACGTATTTTTTTGTTGCAGCATCAAAATCTAATTCTGGTGTTCTGAGA
>JAECUM010023029.1:0-43274 GCA_016617855.1 Megalonaias nervosa | reverse complement strand
CAATGATTCGCAAAGGTGGAGCAAACAATTCTTGGGACTGTGCACTCCACTGAGTATAGGGACCATTTTATTTATGTGGAGGGGTTGAACTTTTCATTTGAGCTGAGATATTTGTCTTTCTTTCACCTTACAATCTTTATTTTTGTCAACTAATATAATGGATATAAAAGGTATTATTAAGAATTCAACGTAGATTTTCCTTCGGATTTCGACTGTCATCTGATTGAATGCTACTGACTCATAGTCCTTATTGTTTTTCTTTCGGCTAATTATAGGGTTTACATGTTTTATACACGAAAACGTAAGATCACTTTGGTTATTTTGTAGGCATCTTGACATTAACAGAAATGGAGCATAGGCCTGCGTGTACAAGTTTCATGCTACATGATGCGACATCGTGGTTCGATATCTCAACAGACAGCATCTGTTTTACATATAGTACTTCACTCGAGTTTCAATACTTTGTCTGATTCACGATACAGGCTCAAACAGGAAACGAAACGGAAACATTCAGGCTATGCTGATGACAATTTCATATCAACAATAGTAAACAAGTTATCTCAATAGTCAGCATTCGTTTTACATAATGTTTTGCACTCGAGTTACCGTAATTTGTTTGATTCACGATACCGACTCAAGTTATGCTGCTGGTAATTTAATATCAACAATAATTTTTAAAATTGTAGCAATCTCTCAAATATTAAGTGAAATGTAAATATCAAGAAATCCTTGTAGTTTGTACTTGGAATGTATAACTTAATTATTTATGTATTTAATTTTGTTTATTATATTTGGTTGTGCTATTGGATCCATGTGTAATCGAACTTTGTTGTACCGTATTTTCTCTTAATCTTAATCATATCTGAGTGCATCGAACGCACGGAGTTTGAATAATTCAAATTCATTCAACCGAGTTCCCACTTTTTAAAAGTATCAGGTTTTCCTTCGTTCTTGCCTTGTTCCTTCAGAAAGACAAATTTTGTGGAGACGCTTGTCTTCTGTTGCCACACGACCGATACGGATCAACAGCTTATCACATAAAACGAAATCTTGAGGGTTTCAGTTTTGTTTCCTTGGATACTGTGTTAACTGATGGCATCATATGAGTGTGCTAAGTTTCTTACGGGCACTAACGTGGCAAAGTATGTCAAAATCGTACTTAATCTGGCAATTTATCCAAGATCTTCTTAAATTGCAAAACATAATTGCTTAAATATTTATAATTCATTGATGTAATTACGTCGTTGAAGGGCAATATCTTGGTATAAACTGCTACAAAACTGGCGGATAATGGCACTGACAGGACATCCTATAAGTGAATATTCGAAGTATCTTACTATTATAATAAAAAACGGTGCTGCCTGAGTACTTTAACGGCAAGCCCGTTAAACACATTACTTAAAACAGCACGCTAATATTGAAGCTATTTTCGTCCGTTTTAAGAAAGAGCTTCACAGATAATTTGATTACATTTTTAACAAAAACTTACAGCCTACATTAGCCTACATCGTTTGAAAGCTGTTAGGTTGCTAGAAACTCGGGGATCAAAACTCTAGACAAAAGATACAAATCTTCCAATGGTTGAATCTACCATCTTGTAAAGATTAAACGTTAACACATATATCATTGAAACAATATTAGAAATCCTGCTTCTTAACACGTCATTCGAATGCCTATTATTTGAAAAATGAATCCATTAACTCTAAAAGCGAGGTCATAATTTATTGATCATCGAATTTATATTAATCTATGATTCGCCAAAGCTTTACGTCGACTTGAGTGCAATAAGAGAATAAAAATGCGATCAGTGTTCAGGTATTGACAAGACATTTGGTCGTAGATTTGATGCTGATGAACGGCCATAACTGTAGAAAATGAAAGGTCAGTGTGCTCTCGATTTCTTCCTTTGGCTCTAGCAACATTTTTTTTTTAAATGCAACAACAAAACATTCGGAAGCTGTAGGGGTTCTAGTTTGTTCATGGACGAATGTACTTAAGGAAGGACGTACTAATTTGCTTAAGCAAGGACGAACTGTGGATAAATTTAATGAAACAAAACAAAAATACACTTTTTTAATGTTCACTCCACTAACCAGTGGACGATCAAATGTAAATGAGACCAGGCACACATAATATATAGGGCATTTCATTAGAAATGAAGATGAACTTGGCTTATTCAAGCTTGAAACTTATTTAGTTCACTTGATAAAATGTGCATTCAATAAATTCAGTTCTAAATAAAAATCTGTTGTCTGCTTGTCTGTATGTGTCTGTATGTCTTTTTTGAACTTTATTCTTTTAGTTTATGCGTCATCTGTACAAAAATGACTTTCCGAATTCAATATTAAACTTTTATAAGTATTTACATGTATCCATTGGAAAGATTGTCTTGTTGACAGGTGTGACTGTTTCCATAATTGATCGCTTAAAATATAAAATATTTAATTGATAAATGTTTTAAAAAATAGCTAGACTCAATTTAGTACGGATATTATTTTCTATTTTAAATGCGGTCTTAAGGAAGAATGAATATTAATGCAAGTATCAGAATCAGGTATGATTGTATTCAAACTTTCAAGTCAATTTGCAATGATTGGAGACGAGAGCAATTTATTTGTTAATTGTACCTCTTAATTCAGTGACCATTAAGCTCTTTGTCTGTAAAAGTTTGAGGTTCGCACATACCACGTGGCCTTGTGAAATTATGTCTTAAAGAGTGTTTAAGTTGTTCCAATTCCCTATTGGAATTTGTACCATGCATATGCTTAAATATATGCCTGCTTTTTGAGTACAAAGGGGAAATAATGGATACAACATGATAATTCTATCATAGATAAACTTTAAATCGATCATTTTCCTTATCAAAATTTTGCCTATAGTATTTAAAATGGCTTTCAAATACTCTTTTTGTAAATTACGATCTTTATTTTAATTCCGTAAAGTTTCATATGCTGAATTTTGTATGAACAACAAATCACTGAAAGTTTATCATTTACATTTTTTTCTTTTAAACGTTAGCGAGTGCTGCCTGCAGCGGTAAACAATTAGAGACTGACTAAAGGCCCTGAAAACCTACTGGTAATTTAAGGTGGGTACAAATATATGTGAAATCTGCGTTATTAAATGCAAAATTGTTTAGGATGAAGCAAACGGTGTGCACATTATATATTTAAACCATCTGTAAATGTCAGTGTCCAACTCACACATTGTAGACTATTATATGTAGTGGATATGTAGCAACCACCAAATTCATAAATGTAAAATATGACTAAGGACGTAAAGAAAAATACGTACATGTACCTGACACTTTTATGATGGCTATATGCTATCTAAAGATGAAGATTACACACAATCTTCTATGTACAAACCCCTTGAAACCCTGCCCAGGTAGCAGACCTCAATCGGTTTTGTCTTGGTTCGGTGACTCACAATTTTACAAATACTACAAATGCAAAATGGTCGACAGATCATTGCACCTCTCTGTAAATATTAACGTCACTCATCTTCAACAAAGGAGAAGTACCAGACAAAATAACTAACTACAGTCCAGACAAAAATGAATACACGTTGTTAATCGAAATCGCGACTACGCCATCTCTGCTCTACCTTCACTCTACGTTTAAAATAATTTATATTTCTGCATATTTATATGGAAGACAAGCTCTTTGAAAACAAATATCAATGTATTTCTTTATGAGCGAAATTAGACAAATATATAAACCTATTTTAACCGACAATAAAGCAAACATGGACTTTCAACATAATGTACTTTTGTTCACACTGGCCATATATAACCACTCAGATCTGAAAGCAACATTTTAGAACATTGTTGGCTTATTCATTAAACATATATTTCATCACTATTTTTCAGGCCATTGGGATTGTTTCTAAACAAATACCCCAGCGAGAAAAGGGAGAAAAGAAGATAAAAATCGATTGAGAAACATTAGGTCGCAAACATCATTTCGAACCAATACACGCTTCGACCCAATATCCGTCCCTTGCACTTAAACCTTAACCAGCTGTCGTCTCTAATAGAAAGTCTTATGCATAACCCCCACAATAGTACCGAATAGTTATTCCAGCGCGACTTTTATACTTACATTGAGATTGATGTATTGGCTAGGTCTACTGTAACTTGGCAGCTGTAATAATTAACCTCTCCTGATTGGAGGCATGAAGTGAATTTTAATTAGAGTCCATTCAATACCGGTCTGACAGATATGTCTGTGTAATGTCATCTAACGGTAAACAACGAGAGTTGAGACGAACCAGGGAAGTCGGGAGCATTTGGAACAGATGTCATAAAATCGTGAAATAAATCGCAAAAGGGACAGGGGGTATGGAACTTTTCGAGACCCGTATCCAGAGAGGGACAGAGAGAGTTCTCTGATGATAAGCGAGCGAGAGCTCTCAAAGGCAAGTTTAGTCTCAGTTATATACAATGTGTTCATTAATGTAAGTTGTAATTATTGTTGAATTTATTGGTTTTAAATTCATACTTATATTTTTCCTTGAGTTAAGAAATAATCGCGAATGTAATGTGATTCCAATATGATAAGAATGTCATATAATATTTTGTGGATATGAGTGAGTTCGTATTCAGTTGTTTTGTATGTAAAACAAATCTTGTAGTGTAAGATTTCGTGCATTTCTTCTGACAAATTGTGAGGAGTAAATTATTAGTCTTAAATGATCTGTATCAAAAGCTTTCATGTTTTGTATAACGTAGTCTGAGAACCGATTTTCCTATGTCGGGAAATGTAGGTCATTGAATGGCTAATTAGCAAAGTAACGTAATTATGACAAGGAGTGAATTCCATTAGTTCGTGTGTAATTCTTTGTGAATTCGTTGTGAATTCTCTTCAACCGAGAATCAGTGACGTGTCGACTGGCATGGCTCAGCTGGCAAGTTTATAGCCACAACGGGGCAGTAACAGTATCTGAGAGGTTTAATTATGTCATGTTCTCAGTTAAGAATGCGAGTAGCCGCTAACCAGATTTTGATTTATGATAATAGGGTCGTGAGTATGTATTAGGTGCGAAATGACCATAGCTTGTTCTGCTGAATTTTGGTAGACCATATATGACGCAGAATGAGTGGGAATATTGCTGATTCCAGGAGAAGGAAAAACCTGATATATATTTAGGCTGGGTACTATATTTTATTTTGAAGGACGAAAACAGCTCCACACGTGTATTGCACAGTGGGGAAACAGCACAGCCTGCAACAAAGAGGTTGATTACCCGAAGAGGCTAAAGAGAGAGAGAGAGAGAGAGAGAGAGAGAGAGAGAGAGAGAGAGAGAGATACGAAAACGCCGACCGATCACCAGCAGTGGTTTGGAAAAGATCGGATGCACCAGGTGATGCTGTCATGCCGGCAATTTGAGTTCCATCTGTCACTCGATCATATGATTAAATTTGTTCTATTTGTGTAACAAAACGGATAATTGAATTTCGCTTAAATTGTATAACTATTTCAGAGAGAAAGCGAATCATTAATATGTCATGTTCGATTTCATATTTGTTTATGTAATCGATTAAATTGTTGTATTTTTACATACGGGGTTCGTGTTATTCTATTCTATATCTCTGTTCAGATCTATGTTATTCCATTACTTAATTTTGTATTTTACTTTATTGATTACTCGATCCGGGTAATTAAACTGTGGTCGATCATCTCCTAGATAACTATAACCAAAAGCCATAAGGAGTGGGGGCAACACACATCTTCACCACCTCCTGACACGGCAGAAGAGCCAATTATTTTCTCGGTGGTAATTTCGCCTTCAGCTACTAGATGATCTAAAACATCTTTTGCCCAATGACCAATCCGTGAGTTTACCTTATTGTACACGTCGTATTGAGTGAGTTTTAATAGCCGCAAATTATATTTTTAGAAATCGCCGGATGGAAAAGACCAGTGCGAGTTTTTGTCTCTTCGTTACCAAGACACAGATCTACCAGTAACGTGTATTCAAGTAAATTAAGACCCAAGTCAATAACGACACTAAAACAATTAGCCAGATAATACCTTAGCGTCTGTTGAAAATAGATGTCGTACAGATCACCTTCGATTTTTTTTTTTTTTTTACTTTTTCCATGAATGACCATTTCCCAGTGTTTCATTCCTTTGGCAGATATCGTCGAATACTTCGAGGATGCAATCACTTCGTCGTTCATTGACCACTGATAGTGGCATTATATCTTAATTTTCGTCCACATCATGTGAGGCACATAAAGGTCATAAAGGTATTTTTCCACGAACGGCAATACGACATGCTTCACACGGAACGGGTACTGATTACTTAAAAAATACCGTATTGTTTTGTATGCATAATTTTAACATTGCATATCTTGCTAGAAAACATTCGTTTTAATCAGCTTTAGTGAATTTATCATCTCCATTTATTTAGTAATGATTGTTGCATATACCTGCATTAGAGCTTGTAAGCAGCATGTTCGTACCAACAACAGAAAGCTTCACATTTGTTTAGGAAATAAAACATGTCATGTTTGTTTCAAAGGCATTGAGCTGGATTATCAATGTTACATTCCAAGATCTAAGAACGAAGTCAAAGAAACATTGCATGACGGTAAGAACAAGAAAAAAAGCAAGACCATCGTGTGGATTTTATTTTGTTTTGTTTTTTACGTTAAATGTTCTCAAGAGATTGTAATTTACATTCCTAACATTTGTATGACTGGTCCCTCTTGCGACAAGTTCATTCTAGAACATTTTGTCATCACTGTTAAAACTTTCATGTGATTCGAGGAGGACGAGAAAAGATATGTTTTGGCTTTCATACTATTTCTTATATGAGAGAGGATTTTAGACGCCAGAGACAAAGCAATATTGGAGGCTTAGGTGTTTTATCTGAACGCTCTAAAATTGATCTAGCTTGAAAACAGAAAGTAGTTTGTGACGAGACTTTTGTGCAAACATGTTATAAGACTTGCTTTGTCTCTGACTTCTACCATCAAAGAGACTTCCTCTACGTAAGAGAATACACTCATTATTGAGTTTATTTTCATCACCAACACAGTCTTGGATTCCTAGTAGAACATGTATTGACGCAAAATAAGAGTATATGCCAGTACAGAAATTCAAAAATGAACGACAGTAGTAGAAGAAGAAAAAAAAATGGCTTTTAGTGATGTGTTTTGAATTTTTCCTATGATTTTGTTATATATGAGAACAGTAATAATATATGTCTCTGAATTTTAAATATTTATAAGATAACTTAATTTTATAATCGAGGGATTCGGCTTTGTTTAAACACTTCCATAAACCTGTCTCTTCATGTTAAGATGTTTGAGTTGATGGGGCTTATTAAAACATGTTGATTTATAAAATGGTGTTTAATGTTTGTACATTCTCTCCCTCTCTCTCTCTCTCTCTCTCTCTCACACACACACACACACACACACACACACACACACATTCACACATACACGTGTGAGGAGTCTGTTTGCCATGACTGACGGGTAAAATCTTTCCTATCTGATGGGAGATTTATCTATGTATATATCCACTGACTCCCATATCTACCAACTTAACTCCTTTACAAACTCTACACTTTCTACCTACCAAGATATATATATATATATATATATATATATATATATATATATATATATATATATACACACACACACACACACACATACATACTTAGGAAATGAAAGACAAATACATTTTAAAGACTGTCACCTATGAAGAATTTAATGTAGATATAGGTCAGTCAAAGTGTACTTTAAGCCTACAGAAGTTTTTAACATTACTTTTCCAGTTAAAGAACGCCAGAGAGCGCCACAGTGTTAATTTCATGTTAGAGCCAGGGGGGTCACTTTTGAGGCTAGAGTGACCTATTTGAAATAAAAACAGTATAACTTCAATTTAAATTCCCATGAAAGGTCAAATAGGCCAATTATGTTACAATGTTACATTTCCCACCAGAGAAACCATTAATGCTGTAATGTTACATTTCCCGTCACACCAGACTCATAATACTAAACATAGCGGCATTTGTAACATAGAATTAATATTTAACCAAATCGTGCTAGTTTTAACAGTAGTAGCCGTTGTAGTGTTAGTTGAAGGAATTGTTTTAGACTTGTTGTAGACTTTGTAGTAGTATACTAGGTAGCGAAAGACACTCTTGCATCAGTAGTAGTAGTAGTAGTAGTAGTAGATGGTGATCTAGTTTTAAGGTATTGTGATCCTTATCAAAATTAGAGTGTTCTGAATGAATTCCATCATTTTATGTGCTGATGTGCCAATAGTCTTGGATGAGCTGATGCGCCAACAGTCTCGATTTAACACAATGATATAATCTAGAATTTCCATGAATCAATTCATAATAATCCCAACATCCAAAGTGTCAATCAGTACTTTGTAATTCCAGTGAATAATTTTTAAATAAATGATTCCTCTCAAGGTATATCTGAATAAAACTAAAATGATTTTAGAGGCTGAACTTAAAGTAGGAATCTTGATGACAATAACCTTATATTAACATCTAAGACAAATAAAATTACCAAGATGTGGGTTACAATTTCGCCTCCAGAACCATCTAAATTTCTAAAACAAAACTGACCTTGAACTCAAACATTATTAAAGAACCTATTTATAACTTATAAAACAAGACATAAAGCAGGTACGCCTTCTAGAACCGTCTAAGGTCAAAAGGCCAGATAAACATGTCTACATTTATCTTCAAGTACAATATAAAGTTAAGAAGCAGACTATCTTGTCCATGCTGTCTTGACTTAATCTTTACGTAATCGTCACTTTGGCGTACATGCTCGCTCCGTCTGTCCGTCCGTCCGTCCATCTGTGTGTTAGTCCTTTCTTTCGACACCATTTTACCCCTTCCTGTTCAGCTTTCACTAAGCACTTATATTGCATTTTATCAAGCTGGTTCATGGAAAATCGCAATTTCCTACTTTTTGTACAGTAATAGCACACTAAACTCGTGATTGATATTGAAGTATTTTAGTTCAATAATGTGGTTCGTTTCACAAGTATAATTACGAAAAGAGTACTGTTTCTTGGTCTGTGAATACATTTTGATGTGTACAATACAGATTTACTGAAAGCAGGTTATAGTGGCCTACATTTCACGCTTCCAATACTTTGGCTAGGTTTTCAATTTGTCTCAGTTTCCATTCTAGCGTTTGTTTTAAAGTCAAAGAACATAACCCATGCTCACATTTTGCTGATAAAAAACCTAGCCTCCAAAGTCTGTGAGTTTGACCTCGATTTCGCACTTCATTGACTTTGGGTAGTTGTGTTCAAAAGGAAAGCTTTAGAAAATCAGTATGTATGCATACACTTCCCTTCTATGCTTTACTAAACCCTTTCACTATAGCTGCATGCACAGAAACGTGGTTGATGGATAATGCATATAGAACAATATTCTCAATGTCTACAATTTCAATTCTGAAGAAGGTACCAAAACAATGATACGTGACACAACCTGCAGCATTTAAGTAAAGAATAGCACAAAGCATAGTATAGGACCATCTCGTGCCCTTCTCCTTACCAGTTGCATTCACCTTAGAGTTACAAACCTGTCTTCTTGATGATAAGGTGTGGACCTAAATAACATTTCATAAAAAATATATTAAGTTGTTAAAAGGTGAAAGCCTAGATAAGGAAACAAGACAGTGACTTCCCTTTCTTTGGAACTTATCCTTGGGGCCAGAGGGTATGACTATAAATACTTTAGATATTACCAAGTCCAGATATATAGCAGGCTAAATCTGCATGAAAATCTGCATAAAATACCTTCAGTTACAATGTTATACCTGCATACAGGCAGAGGTCACTGATTTATTATTCTCTAGCTGTGCCCTTAACCTTGAGACTGACGTCATGGCTAGGCATCTCTATGATATTTAACTGGTTCAAGTGTCTTTAAAATATCAGTAGTTTAAAAGTTATCTCCAGAAAATGTGAACAATCAAAACATTACACATTCTCTTGCCTTCCTGTGAACATAACCTAGTCGCGGAGGATGAGGGGTGGGGTGGGGGCTGTATATGTTATGTGATGCACCATCCAGTCACGATATATAATGGGCAGAATTTCATGAAATCTCTCCAGCTGTCACAAAGTTACGGACTGGATAAGTAAACACTAATGGAAGGATAGACAGCTATAGTATTAACATAATGTTCCCAATTTAAGAGTGGTGTAGAAATGTATTAATATTTATAACATAATTTAACATGATACTACAAGTCTTCTTGTCTTGACCTTGCAAAATGACATAGAATATGTTACGCAACACAGTCTCTGTATCACCTACACACATTCTTCCTAATATATTAAACAGCTTCAGAGCTACAGCCTGGATACAAAATTTGAATACCTTAACATTTAAATAGAAACATGAAAGTGGCTTATGAAACATCGTCAGAGTATCATGGATATAAGCATGTTCAGTTTCATCTCCCTAAATATGGGTTTTAATTTTAAGACTTGGCAAGAAATATATGCGTATTGGTATTTGACCTTAACTTTTTGGCTATCACTGTGAAAGCCACAATCAAATCAAGATGAAAAATTGTACAATATTGCAAAAAACTATTGTTACTTTTAATGGCTTCAAGTAACAACCAGAACATCACAAGTAAGTAGCTTGAGATGACTGTATCCCTAATTTACAGATAGGGTCTTGATCGTAATACAAGACACCATCCAAAATATTTAGTTGTTTCATTACTCAAACAGCTTCTAATCTACGGCATAACGATGAAACAAATACACTGGAATTTAAATTTGGATCATAATTGTGTGTTATATGATATAACATTACGTCATGTGACATAAATAATCAGTTTCATCTCAGTATCGTTGATAATTTGGGAGCTAGAGCCTTGACACAAAAAATAGATAATGTTGATCTATGATCAAAACATTGATGAAAGTACCAAGAAAAATAGATGATACATTCAGAAGTTATGAGTTCAAGATAGTTTAATTACAGCACCTTCAATGATTTTTGAGTTAGATTCCTAAATACAACGTGAGTAAAATTCTCTGTGACATTGGTCTTACTAATGGGACCATGTTATTGATAGACACGATAGGTACAAAAGAGTTATATTGACATAAGAACCGAAACCTGGCCTTACAGATAGATCCATGAAAGTGCCAAGTTACAAAATCAAGTCATGATGTGCTACTGTACCATATTATATGTCTATTACTGCATTCAAAAGTTTCCAACTTACATCTCCAAATAAATGTAGTAATGTCCACTATTAACCTTCAAATGAGAACCATGAAAGTGGCAAGTTTGCCAGTGTTCATACTACTGCTTCTATCAGATTCAGAGTTACAAACAACATACTTAGTATAATTGTAATGTTAATATGTGACCGTGACCTTCAAGAAAGAACAACGCGCTCTCTAATTCTTGTGAAAATTTACAAAAAACGAACCTGTTAATAGGCTAGTTTCAGTAAACATTCCAAGCAGAATAATATTGAAAGATCTTGTACAAAATTATATAAGTATCCATACAAAGATACACATCTTTTGTTAAAGATATATGTGGGCAGTGTACAGTTTTCACACGAGATACAGGAAAATACCTAGAATTAGGTAAATGACATGGCATTTGATATCACCACTCTTCCAAATTTGTCTGTGTATATCGGTATAGTTATATGGTAGGAATTTTCAGTTTCCGTGTTATGAGCCAAGGACAAATCCCTACACCGGGTGTATGACCCATGAAATGTGTTGGATGTACAAGTGCAAATATTCCCTCGTGCCCATCAAGTGAGTAATTCTAGGATGGGGATCTTAACATTTTCCACGTTATGAATAATGATTAAATTCCCAATACATGAGCACAACCCATGGTCTTTTCTGCATATGTGTCCCTGAGACCTACATATGGTTACTGAGTGAGGGGCTAAACAGTTTCCAAGTTGTGACGCAGGGGCAAGACCAGAGAGTGCAACCCAAACGTCAAATGCATATGTTTTAGCACTAGCTTTGAAGATGACACAACCACTTTCAGATACGTACCGACAAGACTTCAAATCTTTCGATTTTTAAACCAAGATAACTATCCCCAGAATAGGTTCCATCCCATGAGTCAATTACAATTCTAAAACCATTATGTATATTTAAAGACTACTCCCAATTTTATCCCAGTGTTTGAAGTCTGTGTCCTAATGGAGTAATAGATACATTGCAGTTGTAATACGGACAAACAAACAGACCTGAAGATAAAATCCTTATTTTTAAAATGTGCATTTGGATGAAGTCATGATATTGTTTATTTCAGTATTTCAGCACATTGCTTACTGACGGAAGCTACCGAAGTAACGGTGCAGTGAAAAAGTACCTTGCTACGTACCATTGGAAAGGAATACAGCAGTAAACCTTTATATGGGTAATGCCACGCACTTCTGCTGAAAATACATTGAAAGGAACATTATGGGTTAAGTAATTTCACGAAATCCATAAGACGCGATTTATTTTATAATGCTTTCTTGAGTTTCATTTTCTTAGAATGTTAAAATCGAATCCAGAAGACACGATTCTAGTATGTTAGTATTTTAACAATTTAATGGCTGTGAGCGTTAATGTTTTAAATTTGTTTTTTTTTTTTTTTGTTTGTTTTGTTTGTTTCGTATTACTCCTCATATAAAACAATTTGATCGGTTCATTTGTCACAACAAATGGTTACTTTTTTTTTCAAAATTCTCGGATGAAAATTACACCAAAATTCTGAGAAAACACTCAATCTGAAAATGTATTAAATTTTATATGAATAAATCTGAGTACAACCTAATGACGAGATAGAAATTCATATGGACCGATCCTTCCGAAGATACGTTTCTATACGTATGGGGCTATTTACCCGTTTCGACTCTAAAGAGGTAGATTGTTTGTCGTTATTTGAATATCTATGTGTGAAAAAGGTAAAATAAATATGTTCATAAGGGAATGCAATTATGCCCTTGGTGATGCGTCATGAAGACAGGGGTGTATAAGTTTTCTTCGGAAATCAAATACAAGTGGAAGATTCGTCAAAAGAACCATTGACCTAACCATTGTGCTCCCGTACAACAGTAAGACCCATATCTGCTAAAAATATATTAACGCAAATATACAGCAGAGATTTAAAACGAACCTTTAAATATAAATTGTCATTTGAACATGTTCCTCGAATAGCAAAACATTAAACATGAAAAAAATTTCAATGACACGACATTAAAAACAAAATCAATGTTGTGCCTATCATTTTTTGCACTAACAGTTTTATTGCAATACTGAGACTAATTATTATTATTATTATTATTATTATTATTATTATTATTTCTCATTGTTTGACCGTAACAACTTCCCCCTTCGGTGCCCCAAAACGTCGGTGTCTAGAATGTGTGTTTAGCTATGTATATCACAGTTCAGATAAACATCACAGGCCAGTCAGTCTTCCCATGTTCTGTTAGACTCAATCATGTTTTAAGATGGCAAATACTGATCGTCTTTCGGTCTTTATTTCTGCAATACTTGATTCGATGGGATTCTGTAGACACATGAGAGACTTCAGAATAAACCATTACAGGTATATGGACGTAATAGGTGCATTGAAAAATGTGTTCACGGGCAGTTTTGTAATAGGAGGAAAAGCTGAGGGAACATCGCTGTTGGGACAGGGCGATACCGATAATATGCATGTTTTAAAATTTATAACAGTCAGCGGCCGACATATTGATCCACCCAGCCCTCAACATGCAGTACTTTATACAGAGGACAGGGAAGTCCATCACGGCTACACGTGGTTACGAGTAAGCAATCATGGTAAAATGGGTGACATTATCAGACCAGCTATGATTTTAACAGTAAGGACATATTCAGGACTAAATTACTACTTGTCAAGTTCTGCCTTTATTCAGATTCTACAACATTTGAGGATGCAGACTTCTCCATTATGTATGCAGTTTCAGCAGGTGTCAGGGCCATCACAGCCTATACTAGTCAGAGGTATGCAGCATGATAGTGTATTTTCATTTCCCCACCCAGATTGGCCTGTTCAGGCTTCCCAATGGATGGACAGATGTGGGACAAACGGATGGCCGCCACAAACCATCGTGACAGCCATTGTACAGTCAGGGTGTTATATTGTACCCAAGGGGTTCAAGGGAAGTCCCTTCTATCACATGGAATGGTGTATCTCGTTCGCTGTACACGAAAAGTCTATTTTACAGTTATTCAACATGACACAAAAACACTTCTACATTTTACTTAAAATCATGGCAAAAGATCTGAAAGAAAGTTTCCCCGATTTGCAAGATGTAGTAACGTCGTACACAATGAAAACTGTAGCTCTGTGGCAGGTAGAACTTCACCACACCAGGAACTGGGACCGATCGCACGTGTTAGATCGGGTAATGGAAGCTCTCTACTTTCTGAAATCCTGTGTAGAGAGTCAGAATCTGCCTGCTTACTTCATCCCGGAAAACAATCTGTTTGACGGAAAAATAAACTCTTGTACGGCAGCACTTTTGTCCCGTCTTCTTAATGGTTTTCTGTCTCAGGGAGCTGGGTGCATTGTTACATTTCCCTCCATACAGAAGCAACTTCAGATTATGCAGATCCCGGGCCAGAGACAGAACTTTGGTGCATACTGGAGTGGTTTGGAGATGCTTAACCTCATGAGCCAATTTTGTTCCCGTTATCTCAATACGAATCTATCTATGAAACACGTAGTCCATATTCTATCATTGATATACTTACCTGGTATGACAAGACACAGGTTATTAACAAAAGGTGTCTCAAAAATAATGAAAGCTACACTTGCATATGTCAACATAGCCAAGATCATGAATACTGGAATGTCAAATAGAAGGAAGTATGAATTGTGTCGACCCTCGCTCCTCATTGCATCTAGTAACAGTGACACAGATAGGATGGCGGGAAGAGTTAAATTTGCCGGGGTGCTCCATGTACTTGGAAAAACAAGTAAAGCAATTGAAAGGTTGTACTCTATAAAAATATGGCCTCTGTTTGATATGTGTAGGAAATATCATCAACGGAATATCATTTGTAAAAATTACAGCATAGGAAAAAAAGACTCGGATTATGCTGAAGCTGCTATTGCAAGACTTGGCAGAGACAACTATATGCAACAATGTATATCACTAGATGTGAGGTATACAAAGGAGGAGATGGGCATTGTTCCAGATGTTATCAAATATGAACTCTTCCACGCACCCGAATCTGACTCTAGGCTTTTGGAAGCCTACGTTGACCCTGATATGTTGAGGTACTACCTGCTGTACAGATGTCACACAGAACTGGGCGATGAAGCAAATGCTCAAGCTGCTTTCAATAACTTGATTAGGATCGCCACCCGGGAACGATTTGACCAATTATATGGAATACCGCGAGGTGGCAATGAATGTACTGGGTCAGTGCTATCTGGAGAAGGAGGACCATCTCAGAAGCTACATGTGTTTCTGCCGAGCTATGTGTCTACGTCCTAGACTGATGGTAGGGAAATGGTCCTCGTCTACACCTTGGCACCTCGCAGTACTAGCATCTAAATTAATCAACAGGTGACTATTGTCAGAGAAAAAAAAGTAGATCTTACCTGTCTATTATTTCTTCAAAGAAAAGAGCATGAGTAATTGCAACAAGCTGATTTTACTTCTTTTGTTCTATGAATATATCCTGTCTCAATTTTTTAAATATAAGAATTATAAAATATATTCACATGGCGATACCAACTCATACACACAGAAAACTTTAAACAAATGCACTTCACCACTTATGGTCCACAGTGTCTAAAAAGATTGACATATTTCTTCGAACTGTTACGTATATGTAATTAAATTGCTTGTGTGTTAGTTTTGAAGTTATTTTTTATTTTATTTTTGTTTCATTATATTTTATTGTAATGATTATTTTCATGGGATTCGAAATTCTTTTCCAGTAATTCTGTTTAGCTAAGACGTAAAACGTATTACATTAGTAATATTTTTAGTTTACCTTGGTCCGCGGTAGTATAAGCGCTACGCGAGAACGATTTGCTATTGCCAAGGTCATTTCGTCTAGTCAGATAAACAATGTTTTATTTTTAAATTTGTTTCAGAGTGATAATAGATAGGGGTTCTTCCTACGTGACAAATTGCATTTTTCTTATTGCTTTATTCGAGTGTTAAGTGACCACGTAATCTATCTCGCGAGAACGGGATGATAATTAGGGTGAATATATAACTCTTTCTGAGCGCTTATCAGTCAGTTGTATTTCTGATACCTAGAAGGCCGGATAGGTTATTTTATTGTTCAAACCAGATTGTTTTTGAAATTCATTTGTGTTTGGAATTTAATAATTTATTCTCTAGAAAACCAAACGGGTGTACTGTTTAATAAATTCTGGGAGAAAGAAATTCAGTGGAAATTTATTCTGGAATTATTCGGAAACATAAACTGTGATTCAATTGAGGAATTGTTGATATTTGTACAAGGACCACATCTGACGTCATCGCCTTCCATTTTGGTACGTCGTCGAGATTCGAACCTGGATTCTAATAGAACTATTTAGTGATAGCACTTGTATTTTCATTCATAGGATTAAATTTTGGATTATATTCACAAACCGTAAGTCCTATTTTCCAATTTTATATTGTTTTCTAGGGAAATAAATTATTTTGTTAAAATATAAAAAGCTTGTTGTCTTCACTCTTTTCTCTTGTTATTATTGTACGAGCCTACACGTAACAGAACATATTATTCTAAATGCCACGTTCAGTTTTTAGCAAAGATTTCCACATACAGTCTGAAATGTTAGTTGAGTTTCTCAAAAAGTTCATTTAAATTGCTTGCAATTGTACAAATATGTTTTAAAATGCAGTGATCCTACATCGAATCAGTTTCAGATGAAAATTTACTATTACCATTTTGTATTGAGCGCTGTTGCTCAATTTATTTCACTATAACGTCAGTCTTACAATTTGTGCTAATGAAATGGAAAATATATTATTCGGATATTCTATAGAACTGATAACAGCAAAAGGTAAAGCAGATATAAAACATTTACTACATCTTTCGTCTTTAGCGTTTCGGAATAAAGTGTTTTTGAAAAATGAGAAAGAGACAGATAGCCTATAGCCTAGGTCTTCGACCCTTGGACAGGAAATGACATTCACGATTTCAACTCTTCTCGCTTATTCTTCAAGCAGCGATTGGAAAGTACGAGGTACGATTGTTAAGATGCTACTTTATAGTAGAGACACTAGCTTTCCGTGAATCAGCAGTACTTAAAAAAGATCTTAAGAGGCTTGTAAATCCAATTTTCTGGTACTGTATATGAATAATTTTGCGGAAAATTGCTAAGTCTCATAATAACACACTGAGAGAGAGAGAGAGAGAGAGAGAGAGAGAGAGAGAGAGATGCATTTCAACAGAAATGAACAATCGACGGTCTCAATGAACAACGCCAATTTCACAATGTCGCAAATTACCCCAGCAAAAATTAGCTTGCGTCACATCAACAAATCGAAAACTCAGTTATTACTGTTCCTATTTTCACTTGTCTTATTATTTATTTTTTAAAATGCCTTCTGGAATGTCTCAGCTTTAATATACATCTCCATGTTATTGCATCTGAACCTATCCGTTTAAATCAGATATTCATTCTAACTGTTGTCTGGGGACTTGGATCGATATGTTCAATATTAGACCAACAGTAGCATAGTACTGGTAAAATAAACAATTGAACATAATGCAATAGTCGTCGACTACATAATTTCTATAAATCTTAATATGATCAACATTTTTTCTGAGGCTATATAAGAGGTTCATTTGCGATAGGTCAGAGGTCAGATTCGAGAAAAAGTGCGTTACTCTTGACGTACGATCCGACTTCACTGGGCCATTTCCTTCCAGTCGTCTTCCCGGAAAAAGGTCGAGGTTTTTCCTATTGCTTCAATGTGGTGTTCGTTCAAATATTTTAGAACAATTTCAAACAGACAAAATGTCGCACCAATGTTTGTCGCCATTTATAGTAATTAGATGGTATTGCAAAAAATAAGAAAAGTATTTAAAACAGTTTATTTCAATATGTAATCGCCGACTTTGCTTCTAAATCTAGAATATTTTGGGTCTAATGGTGACCTCCGACCTAATGCACAAGAACACAATACATGGGGAGTGTAATAATGATCTATAGAATACGATCCTGATGATTCATATCTTGGTTATTGTGGTTTGTCAAGTGGAGATTAAAAAAAAGAAACCATTGACGTTTGCTGAGGCAACAAAAAAAAATCCTTAAACACGTTGCAAGGAGGGTACCAAACCTAATATGCAAGACAAGTTCTTAACCAAGCGCTATCTAGAACCAATAAAGGTCGCATAAGGTGTATGCATATAATTGTGGTTTCAAATTTCAACAGTATAATAGTGCATACATACTCTCTCGAACGATGATGAATTTCCAGTCGTTCGTGATTAATAAGGTCTCACTGGACAGTTTATCTGGTGCATTTTCATCCGACAATGACCTATTGCAGAAAAATGAGAATAATTTTACACTGAAGATACAAATAAAAATAAACTGATTTTTGTAGAAAGCATGCATGTGAGATTTTGACTACGGCAATCAGGTTAATTCCTTATATAACTGGTGGCTTTTATACTAAACCAACACTGCCTCCAACCCTTCTTTTTTTACATTCATTTTTGACAGCAAGGAGCTATTTTGAATATTTTCCTGTGACAAGGCAGCTAAAGGAATCAGTGTGTGCCTTATGCATGAATGAAGTTCATTAGTACTATAAGAAATTAGCATACTTTTCATCACCCCTCAACCATCCCGATTTTTAGATATTTACCTCTGTAGCAGACATACGTAAATACGTAAGCCAAGTCGGCTATTCATTTGCAGCCCAAGTTACGCATTTGTCTCCAATGCTAGTCTAACTGTGACAGGCAGTCACCAAACAAGCCAATCCATTTTCAAGCCTAACTCAAAGTAAATCTAAGCCACATTACAGATTTAGCTTCTGTGTGAATTTATATATGCTAGGCTTATGATAGTTAGGTTCATGCATTCTACCTTAAAAATTAGGGAGGTGTCAAAATACGAAACTACCCAGTGAGACCTAAACAGGAAAATAAAAGGAACAAAATATCATAGTTTGCATTATATCAACAATGTCGTAACGTAGAAAATGTTATAGAACTTGATTGAACTGCCCCCCGCATTCCTTATTCTCCTTCCAAACTCCACCTCTCTTTCTCTCATATAAGGAACACAGGTGGAAATTTATGAAGAGAGATAAGGAAAGGAAAAAGAACATCAGCCTGATGAAAACGTTAAACTCGGCATGTGTACACTTTCCTTGGCATGTTTCTACATTATTACAGGATGTCAGTGATACGAAGTTGAGAAACAACTGTCCGGACGAAAAGCATGGTTTTCTAAACATTAACTGACTAAGTGGCATACAACTGCTTAATCTATTTCATGTTGTATTTTGTGTTTTGAACCTATAACACATGTCTAAAACAAACCCTTATTGTAATATTTAGGGACCGATCATAAGGTTTGATAGTTCCTCGCAATGATGGAGGAATAAATGTATATCTGATCCATATAAAGTATATATGAAAGAGTGGTTGGTTTTGCATTTCTTTGTTTCTTTGTGTGCATGTTTTAGCTGAATTTATTTCTCCAACTTTTAGGCAATGAGAAGTAACAATTTATATTTTAGAAAGAGGGTTTCAGCTAAATTGCCAGGGTCAATAGTCTACAATACATATACTTTTAAGTCGTAATTGAAGCTGAACATAATATAGAACACGATAGAATGTTATTTGTTTAATTACGGGGTGAAATCGACCATTATAGCATGCCATTGCAGCCATAAGTTGAAAGCACCATGCGATCTTTAGGGTCTTTTATTCTGTGAGCTTTGCTCCGAGTGCCAATTTGGGAATTTTAAGTTTACTATATACTTTGGATTTGTTCTCCATTATGACCTGTATCTGTAAAACTAAGCATTTCATGAACTAAGTACTCCTTCACTTGCTATCCTTGATCACATTTGTTTGATAATTAGTAAACTGAACCACTGATTAATGTTATATTAATTATGTTGCTTACCTAAAATAATATTTATAACAGTGTTTGTCTGGTCAGCTGTAATGAGTTGACCTAAACACACTACCATGATCCCTAGTTCATATGTATGTAAGATTTGCATGTTTCTTAAACTTTTTGTACTCCATCACCTTCATTTCATAAAAAGTCATAATTAACATGATCATATAAAGCAGCATATTGACACTTTTCACATTTGAATACATATCATATTTAATGATGATTATACTAAAACCAAATAAAAAGATTAAACTAAAACATGAATTTCACTTGACAAAACCAGTTCATAACTGCTGATGTTTACTGTCCGCACCCAAACTTACTTTCATGTGGATGTTTGTATGTGAATCAGGTAGAGGAGTCCACTTGTGTATCCTTGAGAATGGGGTAGAAAAATTTCATTAAATATTGGTATATACAGTGTGCTGAGAATTGTACCTGCAAATTTACCAAAATATAAGAGTTGTTATTAAAAGTGGTGAATATTATGATGTTGATTCAAATTTCTGGGCACTAACTACTGTGTTTGATGATAAAATGAGCAATATTTCAAGGTTTCATTTACCAGATTTGATTACCATTTTCATGTTCAACAAATAGTGGCCAATTTGTTTGGTATTTACTAGAGCAAAGAAAAAAGGAATGTACACCTGACCCTGCATTTAAGTAGGTTTGCAAGTTGCTGTATATGCTCAGTTATAAGATGAGTCCAACTGCAAACTGCACATCGCATAATGTACTGGCAAATATGGGTCTGTGCAGTTTGTTAGCAGTAATCAATAGAACAAAAAACAAGGAAACCTAATCTGCAGGCACACTATGCTACGACAGATCAAAATCTTTTTTGTTGACATACAAGTGAGTATACATTGTATCCAAGTACGAGTTAAGGAGTGTGAGGTGACTTTGTAAGCAGGTAAATTATACAGGCAACAACTGTATTTGTATTGAATTTTTAAAAATGTTTGCCTGCAGTACCTAAAGACTACAATCAGAACAAGTATGCATTATAAATAATGATTGAGTTTACCTACAACTTTTGCAACCTTTAGTAAATAGATTTACTCTTTACCTTAATTCCAAGATCTTGTTTAATTATAGCTATATATTCCTCATCCTCTTCATAAGCTGGGGGCCCTCATGCTAGATCTACAACTCTCTCAAACTCTGAAGTCTCTCCATTTTCAATCGCCATGGAGACAATGTCATCTGGATAGCTTCATTGGGCCATCAGCACTCTATGCTTGCTGTGGTATGGAGGAACCGAAATAATTAAAGTTAAAAATTCTCAGAGCTAAGCTCTCTCTTTATATCAACACTTGAAGCATACAGTTTTGTTCTGTAAATTGACATAAGCACTTTTCAAGCTGAACTTCAAATAGAATCACAATGTCACGGCTGTATTGTAATCATATATAACAGACAGGAATATTGATGATGTCTTAAAAGTTGAAAATGGACCAACAAGTGCACTTATTATTAATACTTGACAAAGCAGTGACGAAAATATCTACATTTATCACTAAAAGTTTTCATTCATCTATGACCAGGAAGTTTTAGTCTGTGATTTGGTGTGTTTGTGTGAGTGTGTGTGTGTGTGTCTGTGTGTGTGTGTGTGTGTGTGTGTGTGTGTGTGTGTGTGTGAGATGTGGCCTCGACAGAAAGTGATTACCTGTGCAATGCAATAATATTGAGGCTGTTTTAAGATGATGATGATGAAAATGATGATGATGATGATGATGATGATGATGACAATGAGGATGAGGATGATGATGATAACTATTGTGTTCTCATTACAGTCAATGCGGCTGTTGCTGGTACTAATGTGCTGCTGTTTCTTACTGGGGTCCATAAATCATTCCAATGCAAAGCTTAAGTACATGTAAGGTTATTTGCAGCTGGATTTTCAGATTGGTACCACTTAAACCGAGTACCAAGTAGACATCATTAGATGTCTGGTGAAAACCCAATGTTGATATGACATTCTATCTAGGAGAAGTAATGATACAATTTTAAGATGGCCACTGTGGCAACCATATTGAATATAAGATCAGCAAACTTTTTATTCAATTCCAGCTAGACACCACAAGGAGTCTTCTGGTGAAAACCCTTTGCTGATTTCACTCTTCATTTAGGAGGAATCGCAGTAACAAGATTTTCAAGATGGCTGATGTGGCCTGTCTGTAAGTTTGGCACCATTTTCATTTACAACTAAGTAGACATGACAAGAAGTCTTTTTTTGAAAACCCCATGTTGATTGACTTTCCATTGTAGTTGAGTAGCAATAAAAATATATTCAAGATGGCCCCCCTTCCAGTGATATCAAGATTTTCAGGTTGGCTGCTGTGGCATCCATATTTTGAAGACATGGAGCACCATTTTCATTTAGGACAACTAGACATCATCAAAAGTCTTATAGTGAAAATCCCAAGTTGATATGACCATCCACTCAGGATGAATAGTAATAATAACATTTTCAAGATGGCAATTGTGGCCATAACATTAGTTGTTCAACCGGAGCCATTTTCATTATAAAAACCTAAATGACCAGCTTACCCTAATTTTAAAACCAGTGCAATAGGAGACACATAGTTTATATGATGGCCTTAGGTTATTTTTTTAAATTTCAGAATAAATTATAAACTTGCACTATATACACAATTTCAAAATCTGAAGGAATGACAAATTCTGCAAGAGCACATCTAATATTAAAACGTGCACATCTGAGAATAAATACATGATGAGAACCATGTTTTAACTTAATAGGAATCACTGGTCTTCATACAAAGGTGACCATAGTTTATCATCTGGTTGACTCACACTATATCTCGATTACGTCTGTTACTTCTGAGACAGCTGATTCCAAACTAGTTACCTCCTTATCTCATATATATATATATATATATATATATATATATATATATATATATATATATATATATGAGAAGAAGAAGAAGAAATGAACATGTTAAACAGAGTGGGAAAGTTGTTCACGTGAATAAAAATTGAAGTTATGAATAAATAATTAAGAGAAATTTTTAATAGTAAATTGAGCGCAATTCCTGAAATAACACTAATAATTATTAATAGATGAAGCAGAGCTAGTAGAAATAATAATAATAATAATAATAATAATAATAATAATAATAATAATAATAATGATAATAATAATAATAATAATGGTGTTCAATGGATGGCGTTTGTTCAAGAACCATGTCAGAAAGGTGAAACTGCATTCAGAGGTCACTTGGGTACAAAGATCAGTTTCGCCTTTTCCCATAGTGAACTGACAAGTTGGTTTCCCAAGAGGTGTTCTCTCATAGCAGCGGTCTTTCAAGACAGATCTTGCAGGCAAGGATTCTTCTTGGATGATTAGGAATTGGGCAATGGAGACAACAATTCCAAGCAATTGAGGAAAAGAAATGTCAGGAATCAGTTCATAATCTGGAACTCTTTTTGATTATGAAAATACTCTTCATGACTGAAAATATCTTATTTTTTAATTTAAGAAATATCAGGAGTAAATTATCAGGAACTCTGCATGATTATGAAAGTACTCTGAAAATATTTTATTTTGGAATTGGAAGCCATTTACAGTGGGACTGGGACTTATTTCAGTCCTGAAGGACCACCCCAGAAGATTCATGCAAACTGATGGTGCCTTGTATTTACAAATGTGTCTGCATAATGTAAATACATAAATTGTGATAATGAAAATTTAAACAGTATTTCGTCCAGATAGCTGAGCTTACTTTCTGGACCTTCACTCTGTTTGCTGGCATTTCTCTCCACCAGTTTCTTGTTAGGGTCCACATAGAGTCGACAGTACCCCTCCACCAGGCTCACACAATTCAGAGCCTCTTCCTTCAGCAAACCCAGGTTCAATACCTGGAAATGACAGTGCATTCATTTAAAGATGAAACTCTAATGTTGCAAACAATATAAAATTCCTTTAGACCATACCAAAAAAAGATTAAAACCTGTATTCACATACTCCGCAATAAATTGTATCAAATGCTGGAAACAAGAATAATTGCAGAAGCGTTGAAGAAAATATTTCAATTTATAGAAAATTCAAAAGACCTTTCACACTTTCTAAAAATGCAATGAAATAAAAACAAATTTACAAAACAGGTTTAAGGATTTGATATTTGTCATTGACAAGCTGATGTAGATATTATTTTATTTTTTGCAAAATATTACTTGTATGGAGCAATCCCATTCTTGTTTCTGCAGGATCTATATGAATAAATCTCATGAACTAATACTTCCATTTGACCTTACCAATCTCTTATGCATGCGTGTTTATCTATATATTTTAGCAAGGGTGCATTCTAGGGAGCAATTCAGATAAAACTAGCCATGGTCCATTCTAAAGAGTAATTAAGATAAAACTAGTCTGTTATTCCCACGCAGATAAGCAGAGAATGCAAATCTGACTTCATCTTTTTATATCAATCTTTTTGCATTACCAGTAACTCCTCCCTATTCTCCTTTATTAGCCTATTGAAAGCTTTCATATTCTGAGGACAATATCAATTTTTGTGTCTTTTATCTGTTAAAAGAGCAATGTAATGTTGTTGTAGGGTTTAGCGCCATTTCTCAGCACAAGATAGCCTGTACAAGGCGGCCAGTATAAATGGCAGAGGAAGAACCCGGGAAAACCACAGAAAGAACCACAGACCCATGAGAAGATAATGGCATGCTTTCTTATGTACCCACATTGGCTGAGCCCGAGACTCGAACCCACGCAGAAAGAGGTGAGACGGCAGTGATCCGTAACAGTGAGTGCTTTAGACAACTTGGCCACTCAGGGCCCCAGCAATGTAATGTGGTTGAAACACTGTATTTTGTGCTTTTTTATCAAATTTGTTTTCTCATGAATTTAGATTTTATGTATGTGTACAATTCCATTTTAATCCAGGAGACTCCTGCTGAAGATTCACAAATGAAGCTTGAAGAAGTGAATTAATCTTCTGCCTAGTCCAAAGCAAACTAGTTCTCTGTGGATGTTTTATTTTCATCATGTCAAAGTAGGAGAGGATTTGCTCCTTGATATCTATCACTCAATTTTTATTGTAACCTATTTTTTTTTTAACTTGCCTTTTTGAAATAACAAAGTCACACAACAATTTTACCAACTTAAACTAAAAACATTTGAAATGTTTTCGTAAAGTGTAACATATATTTTTAAATTTTATCTGATCCAAAGGTTAAGTAAAACAACTGTTCTAAGTGACAGTTGGAAACATTCAAATTGTTGCTCTACTCTATATTGACTTCTCCCTTACTTTCCCAACATTTCAGACTATTTAGGATAACATGAAAAATCACTTTGCACAGATAGTGCATCCAGCATGGACCTTGTTAAGGTATGGTTCAACATAGGTGAGTAGAAATTGCATTCGTTCTTTCTGGAAAAACTACTTTACCAAATTAAGAGTCCCTTGAAAAAACTGATGCTCACCTGGCCAAAATAAATTTCCATAAATCCAAGATAAGATAATATCTCCTTTTTGAATGCTGAGTATTGAAATCATCTGATATTCTTGACATGCTGAAAGAACCATTTGTTCAGGTATTAATACAGCAAGAGCTTAAAGATGGATGTCATCTTGGCACTACTTTTATTTAGGACCAATCAGACATCATAAGAAGTCCTTGATTAAAAGCCCCCATGTATGAAGAGCCACATTTTCAAGATGGCCTTGACAGTGGCCCCACTGAATGCCTAACAGGACCAACCAAGCATGATATTATATGGTTCAGTGAAAAACCCATGTCGAAATGACCTTCTGTTCTGGGGAGAAGCCATAACAAGATTTTCAAGACAGCTATCATGTCAGCCCTACTGCATGTCAGGTAGGCATGATATTCGTTCTGGACCAAATAGATAGCCATCATAAGAAGTCTTTTTATTGAACGTCAATACTATCACTATTCACGTGGAGAACCAAGAAGATTTAAAATATTGCCACCATGGGATGTCAGATTGCCACTATCTTCATTTAGGACCAACCTAACATCAAAGAAAGTCATATAACAAAACCTCCATGTATGGCTATCATTAAGGAGTAGTGGTGATAAGACTTGACTTCCATGGTGGCCATACTGGATATCTGTGGCAAACCAGGTTCATTCAGGTCCACTTGGACATTGAAATGCATCTGTTTGTAAATGTTTTGTGGTACATCCTCCCAGAAGTTTAGTAGAAGTAGCAAAGACAATTGTGCCAATGAATGACAGACAAAAGACTGCTATGCCAATGAATGGCAGACAAAGGACTGTTGTGCCAATGAATGACAGACAAAAGACTGTTGTGCCAATGAATGACAGACAAAAGATTGTTGTGCCAATGAATGACAGACAAAAGACTGTTGTACCAAAAAACGACAGACAAAAGACCATTGCATAAGTTTTTATGGTCAAGAACAGTAGAGTTGAACATAATGGCAACTGACCAATTAAAAAACACAAGAGTTTAGTTATTTTGATCAAGAAAATGAATTTTACTTGCAGTCAAAAGCATAATTTTTAGAAAATTATGGATGACACAACAAAACTTCCAGTACAAATAGGCACCATCTTTATAAGTCATTTTGTGCAAAATTTCCGTTAGTACTATCAGTATGACTGGTATTAGGTCACATATTTTCATTGACATAAGGCATGAATTAGTGAAATGTAACAGTCCCAGTTTTACAGACAACACCTTTCAGAATAAGAAGCACAATGACTTACAAATATTGCTGATTTGGACAAGAATTTCCAAATATGTCAACATTAGCTGCCAATCATACTTCTAACTGAAACTGGAATACATTTACCTACTGAAAATAACTCTTGTGTATTTACCATCTGCAGTTAACTTTTTGGATCTGGTGCAGTATTTGTGTCTGAAAACTGGAAAGATATACTTAACTGACTGTGCTGAAAATTACTAATTAAATATATATATATATATATATATATATATATATATATATATATATATATATATATATATATATATATATATATATATATATACAAATTCTACCTTTCAAGTGTTGCACTATAAAATTAAACAAAAATGTTGGCTTTCCCCTGTATGAGACAAGTAAGTACAAGTAAGAATGATATCAATTTGTTCTCGACAGCAATCATTTAAAGCACGACTATCCTTGTTACCGAAAGATTGTGCATCCTGCCCTAGTCATAATCAAATAGTTGGTTCATGTGTCAATTTTCATCATTTATTTCTCTATTAATTTTAAAATATTGTAATGGAAAAATATGTAGAAAAAATATCAGAAGGATGATTCTATCAAGCGTTTATAATTAACATGAACAAATTGTAACTTTCACATAATATTTTGAAAAATGTGAAAGAAACACAACTTTTTCTCCCTAGATGGTGACCTCTACTCTGATCATGTTATCTTCCTCTTTCATGACTTTCAATCATTCAATCTCACTAAAATCTGCAAAATGGCTGAAAGATAAGAGGAAATTTTCATTATCTAACTTCATACATTGCAATTTCAAGTGTGAAATATGTCAATGTGACCAAGCTTTTATGGAGTAAAGTGGCATTTATAGAACGTATTCCCCAAAGAAGTTGTATAATCTTAGAAAGTAAAGTGCTTGAGAAAATTAGGTTAAATTCGCAAGCATAAATCAGTGACATATGAACATAGGATACTGTGACCTGCATTAGATACTAAGGTGTAATTCTGTTGGAGAGGCATTCATTTTAATGTAGGATGCATGTAGAGGATGAATGCTTTTTCTTGATCCCTGTGTCCTGGACATTTCAATCAAATTTAATGCTGATTTAAATCCTGTGGTGGCCATGTCCCAATATTTAATTAAAGTATTACAAAACATGAAATACAGTTAATATTCTGTGGAGTACTTGGTCACAATGGTAAGAGTATTTTCCTGTTAGAGCCCACTGTTTCATTTCTAATTTCAACCTATAGCTTTATCTAAGTGATTCAAAATACATGTACATGACATGATTTAACAAAGACAGAACATGTCAGACGTTTTATTGTGTGTGTGTGTGTGTGTGTGTGTGTGTGTTTGTGAACATAGCTGGCTCCAAAGGTTAAAAACAAACTTAACAATACTTGTTTCTTCATATAACATTACAATATCAATGGTATAAAAATAAAATTCTGATCCACTCAGCTAAAATATATTGCCCCCCCCCCCGAAAAAAAAGAAATTGTTTAATGGGAACTTTGGGCATCCACATGGCCCACTCCCCCACCCCTGTTGCTACACCACTGAACAATATCATTGTTTCCTCTGGCAAATGTACAATATTTCATTTAATGTACCCATTAACTTAATGGTCAGAAGGATCACAGGAGTTACGTACTCACACTTGAAACATTCTCTAGCATTAGAAAATTAATAGAAGAAAGGTTAATCCAACTTTCGGAGCTCAAAATATAAGTACCTGTATGTGTATCTTCATATTTTACATGCAAAATTGGCAATAAATGCACAAAGACATTTTAATGCATTGCAAAAATATATATTACATTATCAAGTCCAAAGCTGTTAACATGTAGATTCTGCTGTGAGATCTGTCCATGTTTTGAGATAATGCTTTCTATCGACTAAATTATGCTGGATTTTCATGTTTGATATGATGGAACTCGAATGACTGTGAGAACACTGCACTTAAACAAAGCCATATAGTTGAACACACCCTAAGTTAGTCTTGGCCACTAACTATTTAATACATTCTGGTAGGCATGATTAACATCTTGATGATTCAAACTCGGTGTTGTATTTATTTGTGTTGTGTGTTTTGCAATCTTCACAAAATACCCCATCAAATTCTAACAAATGCAGTTACTTGCAAACCAGGGAGTAAAGTACCTCAAGTCATTACATTCTTACCTAGAGCTCTGTAAGCCAATATTCGTCAATCCATGTATAAAGAGATGACATGATCTTCTAATGTGTAATATCAGAACTAAGATTTCCATAAGAGAACCTGGAATGTAAATAATTTGTCATAGAAACCAAAGAGTTAGAAGATGAATATTTGCCGAAAAGAAACTACATTGGATACAGTGGCCTATATTTTGAATGGATATTGTGACCTACATTTGGAACTGAGGTGTCTGTAAGTAAGAGTACATAAGTATGACCCTGTATAGGTAGCTATTGTTATTAAGTAAGGTTACTGACCAGAATTTAAATGTTGTTTTCTGATTAACAATCGGTATCGGCATCACGATTTATGAATGAATGATTAATATTATCACAAGTTTCACATAAAATAGCATGCATAAAAATTATAAGTTCATACAAAACACCTGCCCATTTAATGAAAATGACACCTACCCACCTAATGAAACAGACAAAAATCAGCTTACCCATTTTATGAAATGGAGTGTTGATTTTGCTTGCTTCATGAAACATGCATGTCATCTCTATATATCATGAAATGAGCATGTCAACTCTATCTCTCATGACATGAGCAAAGCAGATGTCCATTTCTAGAAGGTGCAATTTCTCAAAATGACTGTAGCATTAATGCGTCAAGCAAAGCTAAAGATGCATAGAAACCATTGTACTTTGCTAACGACTGACCTTGACCTTTTGATTCCCAAGATTCTCTTTCATCTGCAAAGCTAAGTGAATATATATAAAGCAGAGCTCAGCATGGAAAGTGAAGTTTTCAAAAACAAACAGAAGAAAGCCAGCCACAACCATCACCTTATAGCTGGCATATATAAACAAATGAAATTTCCTTCTAAATAAGAATCAGACACTTCCATGCTTGACTCAACTTCATTCAAATTGCTGGGCAATTATGAAGAAAATCAGCAAAATATACATTTTCCATGCATTTTATAGAACACTTCTCTTGTAACATTTACACAAACCGAATTCCTAAAATTTACCATTAAAATTAATGAAGTGTTAGGTGCCCAAAATTACTAACTGCATTACCTCCCTTTGCTGTTAAGTATAATGTCATTCTAGAACAATCTGAACAGACATTTTTGTAGAGGTGTATTGGCAACACAAATATTCCAAGAAAGAAAGGAAATTATGGTTACACCGTCATTCCAAGCATAAAAAAGACTTATTTTTTCTAAATAAAGAAAGATGTAGCAAATGGATCTACAGATCGATTATGTCTAACTGGGAAGTGTTAGAACTCAGAATGAAGTACTGACCAAGCAGGTCTTACTGTCAATTTTGATTTGTTTCCAAGCATATTAAAAGTGATCAAAATGTAACAATTTCTTTTAAATGCTGAAGAAGTTTCTCAAAAGGACTAAGGCGCTATTGGCTAAAAAGAATTTCCAGGAATCTAAGATATGGCCAAATCTTCTTTCAAAGTGCTGAATGCTGAACCATCTTGAATGTTCTTAAGCAATAACAACGGTCAGTACCATTTTCATTTAGGACCAACTGGGTATCGTACGAAATCTTTTCGTGAAAACCCCATTATGAGAATCAATTGAGGAGTAGTGACAGTTTTCATTTTCATTTAGGACCAAGTAGATGCCACAAAACAAATCTTCAGAGCAAACAAATGTCAATATGACTTACTGTAACGTGTCTAGGCTCTTACAAAAAGTAACAAGAAAAGAGTGAAGACAACAAGCTTTGTAAAATTTAACAAATAATTTATTTCCCTAGAAAACCAAGGTAAAACTGAGAAAAGAACATACGGTTTTAGAAATCTATCCAAAATTAATCCAAGAATTAAAAATAGAAGTCCTATTATTAAAAAGTCCTAAATGAATTTGAGTTCGAGTCCCAATGAAATTCAAAATGGAAGGCGATGACGCCTGTTGCGGTCAGTGTCATACTTATGTGTCAACAGTTTCTTTGTTGAATCACAGAAAATAATATTCCAGTTTGGAATTCCTAATAATTTTCCATAAATGTCCTTGTCCAAGAATTAACTTAGGAGCACTTGTATTTCCATGGAAAATAATCACTTTAAATTGAATTTTAAAAAAAAATTCAACACAAACTGGTTACAACATATGTTTGAAGCCCAACTGGCTAATTCTTATTATAACATGAGTTATAAGACTAACTAAAATGCAAAACAGATGCCTGGATGGGGGTCAAGAGGTCATCTTTCCAGAAGGAAAAGAAGTTTGTTACATGATAATTATCACATACTCTACTGAATGAATCTTACTCTTACAAAGAATAATTTTTAAAACCAAGATTACCAGAACCCTTAGGAGTTCTGAATCAAGGTCAGCAGTTATACACAATGTTTATATAACAGTCAGGTCAAATACAACTGAATCAAATTTATGGACAATTTCAAATCGAGTAATTAAAATTACATTATAATAACATAGAATGGAAATAAAAAAAAATAAAACTAACAAACAAATAATTAAATTATTTATATATAACACATAGAATTTAGTAGTAGTAATGATTTTAAAAAAAAAAAAGATGGCTCCAATGGTAGCCATATTTCTGGAGGTCAGATCAGAACAATTTTCATGAAATGACCGGCTAGATTCATAAAAAAATCTTTACGAGAAAATACCATGCCGATATGACCATCCATTAATAAGTAGGCATAGGATTTTCAAGATATATGATGCTCTACCTATCATAGTGGCAATCCAAGTGGCATTAGTACCATCTAGAAATATCTAGACTCATAGTAGTCTTTTATGAAAACCCAATTTTGATATGACTTTCGATTTAAAAGGAATAGCGAAAACAAGATTTTCAAAATGGCTGCATTGGTGGCCATACTGAACGTCAGATCAGTACCATTTCCACTTAGTTCCAAATGAACATCAGGAGAAGCTCTTTGCTGAAAACCCCCATGTCAATATGACTTTTCATTAATGAGAAGCACAAATAACAAGATTTTCAATATTTCAAGATAGCTGCCATGGTGACCATATTGGAGTTCAGATCAGAATCATATCATTGAGGACCAAGTGTAAACTTCATCAGAAGTCTTTCTTATGAAAAATGAAAGTCAATGTTACCTTCCATTTTTGAAAGGTATTGGTGACCATATTGAATGAAAGATCAGCATCACTTTCATTTCAGATCAACCAGGCATTAAAACCTACTGAAAATTCCCTACATTATAATATCTACATTAGCAAGTTATTTATTTTTAGATATGTTCATACATATCAGTGTATTTAATACCTGTGCAAACTTTTGTGATGGCCATATTTTTCAATGCATTTATTAGTGAGCAATGCAAAAAAAATGTATAATGACAATGACTAAGTGGTTTTCATGTATGAAAGATTCAAAATAAACTTAAACAGAAACTTTCATATTTGACTTTTATGCCAGTCTTTTCCTGTTTATTTTTTAATTTACTAAACTGACACAAGATACCATCACACATCTATGTATACTAATCATCTAAATATGAAAAAAAAAACTAATGATCTTAGAACATAAAAATTTTTGTATAAAAATATTCCCTCTGGTAAGTACATGTATATAGGTTATCAGTATGTATAGAAGGTTCTTTTGTCACATTTATTTTTATAGCAGAAGAACATCAGATTTTGTGAGACACAAAGGGCCCATGCACTATCCAACTTGACATGACACAAGCATCTAGATCAAGTTACTATAGTGATGATTTGCTTATTATTTACCCTAAACAACTATTTCATGATAAAAAGACAACCTTTTATGTTATTGTTGTTTTACCTTGATTTTATCCATCTCCTCACAATGTAAATTGTGTCTGAATGAAATGCAACTTGCTACATGTATGTCTTTACTTTTGCCAGGTGACCGGGGTGTGTCTAAATCTATTATCAGAATAATTTCTAATACAAGGTTTCAGATGGGCACATAATTTAATGTAATTATCAATGGAAAAATGAAATTTGTTTGGGGATTATGTGTACCGATGGATCAAGAAAAAATATATAAGTAAAAAGTCTTTAAAGAGACATCAATCAATTAAAAAATGGTAAAGAAATACCTGAAATATCCTATCCATAGAAGTGACATGTATATTATTGATATGTGTAGAAAATATTTCCCCACCCCCACTCCCACCCCCACAAGCTCAATACCACCATTATATAACCAAACTGAATATGAAATACTTGCAAAAATGGTGCAAATGGATGGGGCTTATTTTAGGATTTTGATAGCTACTTTTTGATGCATTTCAAGATCATGCACAATTTCTTTAAGTCTTTAGAGTATCTTCACTATTATAGCTCGCATCTAATGTTTCTAAGAAAATCGGAACTTAGTGTCTTTCCTAAAGACACATAAAGGCAGCCAATCCAGACTGGTCTGGAAGGGTAATGAACCTGCAATCCTTGGATTGCACATCCAATGCTCTAAAAATTGAGCTACCACAGGCTATTAACCACAAAATCAATAGGCTTCTTCCTTAACCCAAGTGCAAGCCATCCACAGTTTGGTAACTGTAGATGGTGGACAACGTAAGTTATTGTGTGGTAAAATAATTGGTAACAGACAGATGGACAGATCAACATCATAACATAGCGTATATCAAAAATTATTTTCATCCAAGTACTATAATTACTTTATATTTTGTTTCATACATGTGTTGTAACTTCATGCATTAAACAGTACAATCATGTAAGATATTTGTTTGAGCTCCTCCATTTCAATAAACTAATTGAGAAATAGATTTTTGTCTAGTTTCTGATCCACCGCTAGTAGAAGAAAATGTCTTTGATTAGAATCCATCATACTTGATAGAACAGAAGAGACCAGTATTCCTTCTTTACAATTATATTAAATTGGAACAACCCATACTATTATTTTAGGAATATTAGAAAACATGCTTCTAAAAAACACTGTCTCACCTACCAAACATTATGTAATGCATACCCCTGTTTACAACAAAAAAATCCAAGAAAAAATTTAAACACAAAAATTATGGTTGACAATGGCTGTATCCAAAGGATGATCCTGGTTAATAATAGTACCATGTCTTGCCTATGCTTCTAAAAAGAAAGGATGATCCTGGTTAATAATGGCACCATGTCTTGCCTATGCTTCTAAAACGAAAGAATCAATACAAAGGATAATGAGTAAAAATTGGAGGTCAGATCAGAACAATTTTCACTCATGACCAACTAGACCAACTAGACTCATAAAAAATCTTTTTGAGAAAATACCACGCTCATATGACCAGCCATTAATAAATAGTGATAGGATTTTCAAGATATATGGACCTGCTAGTGATTATATTGGCGGTTTGAATGGCATTAGTACCATCTAGAACTATCTAGACTCCATGGTAGTCTTTTATGAAAATCCCATTTTGATATGACTTTCGATTTAAAAGGAATAGCGAAAATAAAATTTTCAAAATGGCTGCATTGGTGCCCAAACTGAATGACAGATCAGGACCATTTCCACTTAGTTCCAAATGGACATCAGGAATAGCTTTTAGGGGAAAACCCCCATGTCAATATGACTTTTCATCCATGTGAAGTACAAAATAGCAAGATTTTCAATATTTCAAGATAGCTGCCATGGTGACCATATTGGAGGTCAGATCAGTATCATATCATTTAGGACTGAGTAAACTTCAACAGAAATCTTTCTTATGAAAAATTAAAGTCAATGCAACCTTCCATTTGAAAAGTATTGGTGGCCATATTGGATAAAAGATTGGCATCACTTTCATTTTAGATTAATCAAGCACTAAAAGAAGCCATCTGGTTAAAACTGTTCGTTTCATAACCTACTGCAAATTCCATATATTATAATATCTATATAATAATATAATATCTATATTAGCGAGTTATTTATTTTTTAGATATGGCACTTCTACTTACATATCAGGGGATGTAATACCTGTGCAAACTTTGTGATGGTCATATTTTTCAATGCAATTATTTGTGAACAATGCAATAAAAATGTATACTTACAATGCATATGGAATTGTCATGTATGGAAAATTGAAAATGAATTTAAACAGAAACTTTTATATTTGACATTTATATCAGTCTTTTCTGTTTTATTTTTTGATTTACCAAACTGACACAAAATACCATCACACACTAAACAGCTAAATACTAAAAAACAGAACTTTATATGAAATTACATTTTTTCATTGAGTACTATAATTACATTATATTTTGTTTTATAAATGTAGTGTAACTTTATACATGAAACAGTACAATCATGTTAGATATTTGTTGGAGCTCTTCCATTTCAATTAAACTAATTGAGAAATAGGAATTTTGCCTAATTTTTTTTATCCACAGCTAGTAGAAGAAAATGTCTTTGATTCAAATCCATCATACTTAATAGAACAGAAAAGACCAGTACTCCCTCTTTAAAATTAAATTTAATTGGAAGAACACATGCTATAATATTATGAATATTAGAAAAACATGCTTCTGGAGAACACTGTCTCACTACCAAACATGCTATAATGCATATCCCTGTATACAACTAAAAAAATCCAAGACAAAATTTAAACACAAATATTAAGGTTGACACTGGCAGAGTCAAGGTTAGTAATGAAAAACCAAGAGGATATTCAAAGGCTGGTCCTCATGAATAATGGTACCATGTCTCGCTATGCTTCTCAAAAACAAAAAAGAAAAACATCAATCCAAAGGATAATGAGTAAAAATTTTCTGAATGAATCGAATGAGTAAACATTTTCTGAATGAATCGAAAACAATCAACCACCTGCTCCCATCTAAACGAAAAATAGCTTATTAGGAGAAGTAATTTACTACCAAACTATAAACCAACTATTTGACTTTGAAAAGTGTGAACTTCTTGGAGAAGCAGTAACTGTTAAAAGCACATCCAACTGACTCACTCAAAGACTGCAACATTAGCAAATGAATAAAAAGTTAGGAGAAAGAGGCCAAGTTGGGCCTGAGATTGCTACCATGCATGACATCTGCCTAACAGCAAAATGCAAGAGTGGTTGGCAAAGAAATCTTGGTCAAGAGCATTCGTTCTGTAGACATTTCAAATGTAGTTAACTGCCTATGTTATGAAAACAACAGTTTCAAGGTTTCTTTTTGTCTTCATCCATATTTGATGGTATATCAACATCAGTTGTCCAATATTGCAAGGCCTTTGTGTCAGGATGATGTCTGTCAGGGTTGGTATAATTCTGTTCAATTTATTCTGTTCAATAAAGTCTTGTAAATTTTTCTTTTTGAGTAATTGAAGTGGCAGATCAGCGTAATTAGTATAAATCTGAATGGTGTTCCTGTAAAATTTTGTCTAATTCTGCCAGGTGGTTTCTAAGAAAAACTTATTTAAGTTCTTTGTTTTTAGTAACAGTAGCCATCTTTGATAATGGATCAGCATCATCAAACTTAACAGCCTCCATATCAGGAGGTCATTTTAAGGATTTTCTATTTCTTATAGTGAATTGGCATCATGTATATAGACTTAGCAGCCTCCCTGCCATTAAAAGTAGGTTTAAGGATTTTCTGTTTTCAGAAATGTCAGCCATCACTTTTGATGAATTAGCATTATTTGCACAAGTGGTAACCTCTTTATGTTAGAATGTGTTCTGTCAAGTTTGGTTTAAATTCACAACAGGGGATGATGCATCTCGGATTTGGTCATATTCTGCTCCACAGTTTCCACAAAAAAGTTGCCAAAGGTTAACGAAACCTTCTGTTAGCAACAACATCTACATAATGACACTGGACTGACATCATCGCAGTTTATGAATGGTTTATTACTGGACTGACATCATTTCACATTATGAATGCTACAGGTAATTTATAGAATCAGCAAACATATTTCACAGCAATCAACATCATTTGTTCAAACTTGAAAGGCTTTCAAGCCAAGATGCCTTCTTTTGAATTTTCATGAATCCTGCTAAGTTGTAATGACAAAAGCATTTTGAGGATTTTCTGTTTTCAGCAGTGGTGGTCATATTTTATGGCAAATAGCATCATTTGTAAATTTGTGAAAGGCCTTGGTGTTTAAATGCTCGCTGTCAATATTTAGTCATGTATACTTGTTAATATTTGTAACGATGTATAAAGGTGTTTCTATTTTATGACAAATTGGCATCATATGTACAAAGCAAACTTCAAATCAGCATGCTTTTTTCAATTTGATAAATTTGAAAATTTTTGTTTTACTATTGTTGAGAAGATGACTTTGAATCCTTTTTAATTGAGTCATGGTAGGTATTTCTAATGACAAAATGGCGTATGTTGTACTGATCTGAAAGCTCTTCATGCTACAATACTTCTGTGAAATTAGGTCCAGTAATATTCTGCGGTTTTGGGAAAACTCCTTAATGAATGGTCAGTTTAAAGGTCACCATATCTGACAGTTAATTGGCATCATTTGTTCACATTTCAAAGACCTTGAAGCCAGGATGCTTTCCCTCAAATTTGGTCAAATTCTCTTCAACTGCTTTTGAGAAATTATTTAAGGAAATTGTCTTTTTTCAGTAAAGGTGGCCATATTTGATAGCAGATTAGCTTCCTTTGTAAAAAACTGAAAGAATTTCATGCCAGGATGCTGTTCAATTTTGTTAAACTGGTTCTTAAAAAGGATCCATTTACATGTTTTTCTCTTTACAGTAATTGTGGCTATATTTCATGGTGAATTGGTGTCATTTATAAAAGCATGAAAGGCCTTCATGCCTGGAAACTTTCTTCCAAGCTACTTTTAAATCTGAACACTGGTGTTTGAGAAAAGCTGAAAGAAGGAATAAATAATATATGGACAATGGATGGTGCACTTTGGAAGCAGGGCCATATTATAAAGCTCACTTGGCCTGGTGAGCTAAAAATACAAAAAGAATTACAAAATTGATAAAGCCTCTACAACCACTAGGTAAATGCTCATGTAACTATGAACTTTCAATTTGAATCCCTAATAGCAACAAAAATGAACAAATTCATCTTGATAATTTTAAAGCCGATTCAAACAAGAATTTTGCAGAATACTATAGCTTTCCTGTTTCACAAGAATATTCCAAATAACCTGACAAAAGCACAGAACCAAGAGTGTCCAATAATAATAAAGGACTTCAAGAATATTCCATTGTACTTGATAAGGACTTCTTCGCTATAAAGTGTCCAATAAAACCCTGCTCTACTTGATAAGGATGTCTTCATTATAAAGTGTCCAATAATATCCTGTAACTTGATGAGGACTTTACTGCAAAGTCTCCAATAAAACCATGCTCTTCTTGACAAGGACTTCTTCAATATAAAGTGTCAAATAATATCATATTCTACTTCACAGACCGCTCTGGTGGCCTAGTGGTAGAGCGTCCGCCTCGGATGCGGGAGGTCGCGGGTTCGATCCTCGGCAGAGTCATACCAAAGACTTTCAAAGATGGTACTAACAGCTGCCTCGCTTGGCGCTCAGCATTATGAAGTTAATGTTAGGACTGGTTTTCCTGGTGTCAGGATAATGTGACTGGGTGGGACATCATGCTACATGTCTGCGGCATGATGCCCCAGTGCTTAGACATCACTATAAAAACTGTCACACTGCAGACATCGTAGCGATATGACTAAAAAATTGTTAAAGCTCCGTTAAAACATCTAAATCACACACATTCTACTTCATACAGGACTTCCTCACTATAAAGTGTCCAATAAAATCCTGCTTTACTTGATGCAGGACATCCTCAGTACAAGAAGTCCAATAATATCCTGTTCTACTTGATACAAGAATTCCTCACTATAAAGTGCCTCATTATACGGGATTTATGATTATAGACCTTACCTCATTATTTAACAGTAATATTATTTATAAAATACCTCAATATTAAGTGACCTCACCTTATACAACCCCTTTTTATGGCTCCTAGGACTGGCATTATATTTAGGGAATAGCACTGTACTATGTTTTGTTTGCTGACATATATCAGATGGTTACACGGTGACAGATTTAGCTTACCATGATGAGTCAAAGAAGGCGATATGATTTGACATTTGTATCATAACATCTGTGATGCATAATGTAACATTGGTGATATTATGTTAATATCTGTGACATGTAATGTAATAGTTGTGACATAACATACAATTTTGAGATATAATGTAACATCTGTGATATAATATAACATCTGTGACATAACGTACCATCTGTGACATAATGTACCATTTGTGTCATATAATGTAATATCTGTGATATAATGTAACATCTATCTTATATAATGTAAAACTTATGATATAATGTAACATTTGTTACGTATAATGAAACATTTGTGATACATGATTTGAAAGTATAGTAGTTATCCCAATTCAAACTTATTTGGATAACTGTATATAAAAGTAGCTACAAATGTTAGACGACATTATTTATTATGAAGGTTAGGTTATAATGAATGATTCTAAATAACCAAGTATCCTTTTTAATAACAAAGAATTAATGAATTCCTATCTCTGGATACTGAACAAAGTCTTGGGGAAAAAAGAATTAACAGTGTAGAATTAAATGTTTGTCACTTGCCTTAAGCCCAACTAGGAGCATGTTTTCCATCTTCTTATTCTGGTAATATTGAAAAATAAAATATAATCGACACAACGAAAACTCTAAGATGCTAGGATAGTACAACTGATGCATAAAAGTACACATCTTAGAAAATATGGTATAGATCTATACACACATTTCAGAACAGGTGTTCTGAACTTTTGCAAATTTATTCTTCACCACAATTTCAATTTCATACTGCCAGGTAAAAGCACGTATTAAATTGCATATAACAATGCAGGTTTAAACAAAGTATAAAAATCATTCCATTTTACCCATGCCAGTGAAGGATTTAATATCCTGTAGGTGAAAATATGTACATTCATATCAGTTTGGTACATGCAGATTAAAGAACTAATTTTAAACTGTATGCTTTGCTCCTCGAAAGATGGATACAAGCAGCAAGTTCTTGTACATTTTATTCATGCAAAGTGGACGGTATATTAAAATAAAGTTGTGATCAGTCAAATACATGGAAGATTTTAATATTAGATTGCACATTCAAGGCATGAATGTATGACAAACATATTCACTTCGGTTGAAACTGATTATCTGATGCTGACCATTGCAAGAGTAGTTGGCTAAGAAATCTTGGTCAAGAGTATGCTTTCTGTAGACATTTCAAATGCAGTTCATAGACTATGTGATGAAAACAACAGTTTCATGATTTCTTTTTGTCTTCATCCAAATTTGATGGTATATTAACATCAGCTGTCCAATCCTGCAAGGTCTTTGTGCCAGGATCCTGTCTGTCAGAGCTGATCTAATTCATTAGTCTTGTAAATATTTCTTATTTAGTAATGGCAGTGGCATCTGATGTCAGATCAGCATAATTAGTATAAATCTGAATGGAGTTTCTTTAAAATTTTGTCTAATTCTGCCAGGTGTTTTCTAAGAAAAACTTATTCAAGTTCTTTGTCTGCTTTTTAACAACAGTAGCCATCTTTGATATGGATCATCATCACTTGCACAAACTTAACAGCCTTCATATCAGGAGGGTCATTTTAAAGATTTTCTATTTTAGGAAATGGCAACTTCGTCTTATAGTGAATTGGCATCATGAGTACAGACTGATACGTATATGTAATTTAATTAATTGTTTCTTAGGTTAAAATTTGTTATTTTTTTATTTTTTCCATTACATGTTATTGTAATGATAACCTTATTCACTGGATTTTACATTTTTCCAGAAAATTCAGTTCAGTTCTGTTTGACTGTAAACAAGCCAGTAGCTTGTTTACATTGTATCAGTCTGTGACCTAGATTTCAGAGCTATTTTCAGCTATGATGTAAACAACTTTAAAAAAAAAAAAATTATTATTGAATCTTATAGTAAGGTTCGTTCAGTACAATCCAATTCGTCCATGGCGTACGTGATAATCGACGTGTAAGGTTACTGCACCGCTCGGACTAACCGATCACGTGACCCTATCACGTGGTCCGTTCTGCATTGTAATTAGAGTTAAAGTGATGTTTCATAGTTGATTTTAGTCAGTCGTAATTAATGTCTTCGGAGCTGAAAGGTAGTTTTGTGCTGTTGCCAGTTTGAATTGAGTTTTTATTTAAAATAATGTATTGTCCCTGGAGACTTTACTTGTGTTCATTCGAATTCTTGGACAAAGACATTTATTGGAAATTATTCGGAATTCTAAAGCAGGATTATTATTCTTGATGATTCAACAAGGAACTGTTGACACGTCAACACAAAAGAAGTTATAGAAGACGTCATCGCCTTCCATCTTGGAACTTCATCGGGACTCGAATTTTGATTAATTTAGAACTTTATAGTGATAGGACTTATATTTTTAAAATCTAGGATTAATTTTTGGATTAGATTCACAAACCGTAAGTCCTTTTTCATATTCTTACCTTGTTTTTCTAAGGAAATAAATTATTTGTTAAATTTTACAATGCTTGTTGGCTTTACTCTTTTCTTTGTTACTTTTGTACGAGCCTAGTCACGAAACAAAGACAATTGGGGTTCTCATCCTTGGGATATTTGAAATTTGGCTAAAATATTGCAGGAAATTGTTTTTAGAAATTTAAATTCCCCTAGTTTTCAGAATATTTTAAATCCCAAGGACTATTTCACATTTTGTTTGAAATCTTTAGTGAAATTAACAAGCTTTTTCAAAATGTCATTAAAAGTTAAGACCTATCTTTCAAATCCTACTCAGGAACGGTTGGATAGTTTGAAGAAAGATGAATTCCTTGAACTTGCCAGAAAATACGATCTTTCTGAAGCAAAAGCTTCTTTACCGAAGCAGGAAATAAAAAACATATTGATCCAGTATTTGGTACAGAAAAAATGTTTTGGATAAAGTGTTTTGGCTTCGGTCAGTAAATCTGTTTCAGACTCTGACATAAAAGTAAAGGAATTGAAATTGAAATACAAGATGGATTAGAGTTAAGGAAGCTTGAACTTCAGAAAGAAGAAAAACAAATGCAGCTGCAATTGGAAGAAGAAGAGAGAGAGAAACAAATGCAGTTACAATTGGAGAAAGAAAAAGAAGAAATGCATTTACAGAAAGAACAAAAAGAAATGCAGTTACAATTTGAGAAAGAGAAGAGAGAAAGATAAACAACAATTCGAGAAGGAAGAGAGAGAGAGAGAGAGAGAGAGAGAGAGAGAGAGAGAGAGAGAGAGAGAGAATGTCAAATTAAGTTAAAAGAAATAGAGCTGGCAAGTGAAATGCACATTCTAACTCCACATACAAATTCAAGTTTTGATATTACAAAGAATTTTAGGCTAGTACCCCTTTTTAGCGAAAAAAGAAGTAGACAAATATTTTCCTTATTTTGAAAAAGTTGCTGAAAATTTGAAATGACCAAGGAAGCATTGGACTGAATAATTACAGTGTGTACTTTTTGGCACAGCCCGAAATATGTTTGCATCCCTGTCAGTACAGCAAAGTGCTGACCATGATCTGGTAAAGGAATGCATCTTAAAGGGTTATGAGTTAATCCCTGAGTCTTATTGGCAAAAATTCAGAAACTATAAACATGAAGCTGGACAGACGTATGTTGAATTTGCAAGAGAAAAATAACAGTTATTTGATAGATGGTGCTTTTAGCCAAGAAAGCTGATCAAGATTATAAAAGTCTCAAACAACTTGTATTACTTGAAGAGTTCAAGAACTGTGTCCATAGTGACATTAAGACTTATCTTGAGGAGCATAAGAACGAAACCTTGGAAAATGCTGCTCTTGCTGCTGACGAGTATTTCTTAACTCATAAAGTTCCTTTTGTAGGCAAGTCTTCCACTCAGCAGTCTGTTGCTAGAAAAGTAATTCAGCTAAATATGACTTCCTCTAAAATTCAATCTGGCAAAACTTTATAAAATCAAGGTTCTGATAACTTTGATTCAAAATCCTTGTCTCTTCCTACGTGTACCTATTGCAAGAAGAAAGGATACGTTATTTCTGATTGCTTCAAATTGATATTTAAGCATCAGAATCAAGATAGACCTATCCCAAATGCTCTTATAACTAAGAAGTCAAGGTTAGGGTCATGTATTGAAAGCAATACATTTGTTGGGTCTAATAAACCCCAATCTGATTTTATTATGGAAAATTATGAACCATTCATGACAAAGGGTTCCATATCACTCTTGGCTGATTTGGCCAATCCTATCCCTATTAAACTTTAAGGGACACAGGAGC